>PNEQ01063794.1:69748-87294 GCA_003012365.1 Medauroidea extradentata | reverse complement strand
CTCACAGCGAGGGAATCAAGGGTAGCCATAACAAAGTAATATTTATCCTCGAAGTCTGCCAAACGTGCAGCGTGACCAACATTGGCTGCCTCATCAGTCGAGCCAGTGTCAGCCAGCTCTACAGTGACATAATCTGCGTCAAAATTCTCGCGAACCTTAGACAGGTCGCGGGTAGTGGCTAGGAACAAACTACGTTTTGTCTTGTCATTCCCGACAATTTGAGCAAGATCGTAAGCCAGTTTCAGCCGACTCTCGGCAAGACGAAGACGCAGAAGCACCGCTTGCTTTTCGGCCATATCCAAACGTGAACAAGAAAACCACCACGAACAACAAAAGGACATGCAAAAACTGGTGCTAACAATACGAAAATATGCGTTCCATCTCAAACAAACGAGAATACCAAACACAGCAACAAATCTTCTGTACTTATGCCTACAAGCAAACTCCACTAACCTTCAAATGACCGTTCGACGAAGTAGAAAGAGATATATAAAATACTCAATGTTGAACACATACAACCAAAACACACGTAAATGTGCATCAAACAATGAATGGCACGGCTGTGACACAATTCTGGATGTGAAACAAGGACAATAACACCACGTGCAGACGTCAACCAAACAAAGCAATCACCCAAACACGTGCATGCAAAACTGCCGCTGCACGCCGAAAACGAAAGAACACAGTTTGTAACTCCACCACAGTTAGTCTTCAGTAATAATAATCACCGAGACGAATCTTGGCTGAAATACATGGTAAAACTTCGGAAAACACGATCCCGCGCGAACAAAGAAACTTGCCACAACGAAACTAAACGACGCGACACTACAATTCGACGAAAAACGGCACAAATCAGCCGGCTACGGAGGACCAAAATGTTTTGTGAATTTCAATACACACGAAAAAAGAACAAAAAACGACAAACTATAAAGGATTGCACATACAAGGCTACGATACAACACGCCGAACACGACACACACCTTACCAAAGCGGCGCCATCTTTTCAACTGCAGATCGATGATCCTGCAAGGCAGGTTAGCCAACTTGCCAAACACAAAAATCCCACACTGATGTGCAGGTACACAAGAAAGTTTCCTTTGTCCATGAATTACATCCAATATACACTATTTACACGTCCAAACAGTTCTTTTTATTTCTTGTATGCTATATTCCCAATGTTACAGAATTTGTTAGCAGGCCTTGATTAAATTCTTCAGTACTGTTTAATGTACAGTTGAACCCCAATTTTTATGATAGGAGGCCTCAACCACCCAACCTGAGAATGACCTTATTAAATCGCTGATTGGCCTCGTAAAATCACTACCTCCTGAAATCCAGTACTCATAAATTGGGGTTAGGTCTCACAGTACCCCAGAATGACCTCACAAAATCACAGCCATGTAAAATTGGAGCTCTATGATGCATTTGGTACAAGTTTCACAGAAATTATGCCAAGCATATGTTTATCTATTAAGAAGGATGCAGTGAAGTATCACTTTTGGTGGTGTTACTGCTGGTTTTGTGTTTTAGTAAAAGTGTGTAGACTGCAATAGTCAGACAAAAAAAAGAATGATGGGTGTTATTATTGTGATTGCAGAATTCATCACAAGAGCATAGTGGCGACCAGCGTAAGACACCGACTACCACGAGTGCAACGTCTACGAGTGCTTACCTAGCCAATCTTCTCAGGCAACCAGTACGCTTACTGATCACATTTATATCTTGCTGTCAATGTTCAGTTGTGGTAACAGTTGATGTTTTAAAGGTTATCTGTAGCCATTCACCTGGCTAGGATTAAACATTTGATGCTTTTAAAAATATTGCATATGTGTGTAGATAGCCAGGTTAATTTTTATTTTTAGCATTTTTTTTTTCTGTAGTTTTGTCATAAATTTTGCTAATTTTATACACGTCAAGAAACATTTTTGTAAGTCACGAATTTATGTAAAACATCTTACTTTTGTTCTGCATTTAGATAAAAGAAGAGGGAGAACACCCGGGATTCAGTAGCAACCTAGGGTCTGATACATAAACTTCATTATTAGTGGAAAAAATATTAATTGAATTTATCATTTCTTTCGTTAGTGTATAATTATCTACAGACTCCTTACTTTTGCGTGCAGCAGTTTGCGGTCCTGGCATTGTCTTTGTTTTGAATGTAACAATTTTTTACCCCGTACTATTCCCGAGAAGAATCACTATTTCTTCGAGTAGATGTGAAACAAGCAATTACGTTCACTTCTTAAGCTTTTTATTTAGCAGTGTGTATTTTTGTATTTTGACCAGCTCGACAGCTTCAAAACAGATTGCTCAACATCATTTATATAACATTTCTAAAAGAATACTGTTCTGGAAAAATTTAAGGGGCAGTTGAATTGTAGAATATGGATATAACACTATACTTCCCTCAATTTGATTGTGAAAACATAACGTTTGTGAAATGTTTATTGGAGAGATTATGTTCTAAAAAGGGTATCTACTACATAAAAATAATTTTTTCTTTAGAGTATTATTGTTTATTTAAAAGAAATGTAATATTAAGCGTTTCTTAAGGTTTTGTGGTAGGTCTGTTAACAATTTTTTGTACTTGCTGATGCAACTTCTACTGCTTCACTGTGTTCAGTGAAGAACTGTGCTAGCAGCAATTGACACATTTCAATCTTGTAAAGAATTATGCTTACGTTGCACTAATTACACTTGGTGCTACACAAGGCTGTGATGACTGTGGGATCTATGTCAGTAGTGAAAGTTACCAACAGGGAGATCTACGTGTTGCTTTAGAAACATTATTGTTGCGTTTGGCTGGAAAAGGCTGTTTGGCTACTGTTTACATTTTCAATACAAACACACACATAGTAGTACACACACATTTCTTCATGTGCAAGCATGGTTAATACTTTTTGCTGGCTATGCCAGCTTCATTTGGCGGTGAGAAAAGACTATGGGAGATAAAAACTGAAATTTCAAATGAATTTGGAATAGGCTTTCATCAATATTGACACAACACATTGACATAGAAAAAAAAATATTTTATGTCATCCAGTTGTTACTGTACACACTGTACCCTTGTGAGGATTTGGTGAAGAGGTTATTTGATTGGCTGATGTATTTCAGGGACTTGAATGTACAGTACCAGTGGCAGAAATATTTTGTCTTGAGAAGGCATGAGACAAAGCCAGAATTTGATATATTTGCACAGAAAATATGCATGTTATCTATATGGCACTTCATCTTCAAAATAAAGAGATATGTAAATTTACAAGAAAACACGTTAACTTTTTCAACATGAATTTTGCGTACCATTTCAATTGTTTTGTCAGTATGTAAAATTATCATTGAGAATAATTTATAAAGTCAAATCAAAAAGATATGTTTAGAAGAAATATAGTTATATGCTTGTGTTTTCTTTATTTGCGGTATTTTGAAACATAATATTTTGGAAACGTTAATGTTCAACACTGCACTATTTAATTATTTAACTAGTTTGAGTATAAATTACTAAGAATCTGTGTAAAGTTTGTCACTAGTACTCTCAGTATGATGTAAAAAGAAATGTTGTGATGCAGACACAAAGAAAAAAAATTTGTATTGCTGTTCATTAAATTAAACAAATTTTTAACTGAAAATATGATAAAAAAAAGGGGAATTTTCCTTATTAAATTATTTACGTAAGGAAAATAAATGGTTACCATCATTGGCAGGGCAATCTGTAATCACACTGTAAACATGTTTTACTCATTTTACTCAGTGGTTTTCAATTAAGGACAAGTTTAGTTTGAACGTTTCCTGCACGCTCGAAGCCATGTAGCTGGCTGGCTGCGAACCGATCAAAAATGATTGACGAATTCACCCAGTCTTTATCAGTGGAGGTAATCCGACACGCGCTACATCGGCCAGTCTTTAATCAGTGGCTTGGCTCCAACACACGCTACATAGGCTATGTAATACTGTAATGAATACCTGTGTTCGGATATCACGCTATCTGTGGGCAGACGCCTGAACTACATTGTCTCTAACCGGCGCGAAATTCTTGAAAGGCCTGTTACGAGACTTGCGGCGGAAGAGATTTTGCATCTGTGGTTGCCTCTGCATGCTTCCCGCAGTTTCCAAACTCATCTACACAAATGTGTTTTAGAAGGACATTTTTTTGTTTTTCGTTTCTGGTGAAAATTTGTAAGTATTCGTCTACTAAACTTCGTCGTTTTTAATGTTACGTAATTAAAAAAAATATAACTTATATTGAAATTTCGAACAATGGCAATCTAAGATTCAGCCTTGCGCAGTATATTAATACAGTATTACCCATATTTAAATATGTGTAATGGTTTGCACAGGATATCCTGTGCCATGAACGTCGATTTTGCGGCTCGGAACCACGTGTCCCACACCCTCTTAAGTGGCTTGCATTTGAAAGTTTTTGTTAACATTTAACTAGAAAACAAAATAGTACATGTACTCTGAAAGTATGTGGAGAAGTTGCTTCTGTTAGTCCTGAGGTTTATGACAAATGACAGTTAAAAACTTGTCACTTATCTTAGGATTTGAAGAGAGGGAAAGACATTTTTGTGATGACCTGTCAAAGTGGCAGGACAAGTGTAAATAGGTTTATGCCACTGTTTGTCTAATTGGTGATGGGAGCACAGGTCAAGCGTGACTGCAAGAATCAACTAGGTCAGTTCTTTAAACATCAACTGGAATGTGGGAAAGGTGCTACTTCCTCGAAGGTGATTTTTTACAGGTGACAGAATTGTGTTAAGAAGGCAGTTAATCACAGCTGCTACAATTACAAATTGTTTTGTTGCTGGGTTTAAAAAAATACTGGAAGTTAACTACCAAAGAAGAAGAATATTATGAAGTTTTTGGGTATAAGTGAAGACAAAATATAAATGAAACTTAATTTGATTATGTGTCTGTGGATATTCAGCTAACCACTTCATTCACTGTTTGCATATTTTAGTATAATAACTTAATTATAGCAAACAAGTAAACAAGTGGTAATTTGTGTCCTTTGGAGTTTATTGTAGTGAAGTTCTAATGGGATAACGGGTTCTGTTGTGGAATTGCCAGTTTGTAACCAATACCAGATACGAACAGCATTGGGGAAGATAAATAAAAGGGTTGCGTAAAATAAAAGTCATTCGAATACTGAGACATAGCTGAAACATGAGACGTAATTAAAATATGTTAGCTTCTTACTTAAGTTTATCAAATAAACTATCAGTTTGTGACAGAAAGAACATTAAAAACAAGTTTTTAAACAAAATTTTTTTTCATTAGTTTTCCATCTTCACATTCTGGAGTCAGTCAGTATTTTTGACAATCTTGAATATTGAATGATTGGTTTAGATTAGATGTCATTGAAGAGAGAAAGTAGCAAGTGTAAATAGTATGTGCTGATACAGAGTTGTGCATATATCAACTAATTGTTGCAGGCTTCCCATCAGAATGCTCAGGTGACTGGCACGGTTAGGTACCAGCACCAAATTGGCAACCAGGTGATCACATTCCCTCCATCTAACCAGCAGAAGAGCAGTCACTCATCGAGTAATCACAGTGTGTACCGAGCAACAAGCCATGGTACACAGACCACAGACAGTCCACCAGCCTTGCCTCACGGTGACACTTCGTCTTCTCAACAGCAGCAGTCTCACACTACTGAGACAGGGGAGATGCCTCGTGTTGCAGTCGTTTCTCCTGCTGTGCAATTGAGCAAGTCACAGTCTCCGGTTGTTACTATGTGCGAGAAAGGCACTTCTCCCATACAAGTACAGGTGAGCTTACTATTTTATCTTTAGACAGTTAGGTATGGCTTGAAAATTCTGTGTGATCTGACCAAATTTATGTACTGTATAGCAATTTAACTAATAATATGATTTGTAGGGTTGTGTGAATAATGGTATATCTAAACAAAAGAATGTTGCTGAATTTCCCTTATACATATATAAAGCAGGAATGAAAATTTTTCTTTAGACTTTTCATCTAAATATGTGTTGTTCTAAATATAAATTTTAAAAAAATGAGGCGTAGCTATTAGGTGCTTTCAGGGAAAACATTTTGCATATATGCATAAGATAATTTTTGGTTTAGTATAAAAGTTTGTGTGTGCAAATTTTTAGTGCATTTCTTACAGTTTTTACGTAATTTAGCATAATATTGAATAAAAACATTGCTAGTACTGTAAATTCTTCCATAATGAATATTATATAGATCAAAATTCTCGATCGAAATAATTTTTCAGTCCTGCCAAATGTCCACATAAAATAAGGTAAAAATGTTTCCTCATAACAAATTTAAATGTACTTACTAGGGATGGGACAATCGATTCTTCGATTCTTAATCGGCGATTCTCGGTAAATAATCGATAATCGATCATCGCTAGAAATCTTTGATTATCGATTATTTAAGTACTAATGTTTCAAAGTTTGACTTAATTTGACATTTTTATTTTTTTTATGTAATCATACATTCATTATTACAATTTTTTTCCTAGTGTAAATACATACTCTAATTACGGAAACTGTGCCATTAAGTTACGTGTTAAATGCAAAATAAAAAGTTCCGAAGTTGCGTTAATAACCTCAAGTTTTAAACAAATCGTCAAGGTTAAATTACAACTCACCATTTAAAAGACTGCTAAACAGCAACAGTCACCGAGAGTTGTAATATAAACACCCAATCTTGCATATTTTAGGCTTCTCATTCACGTAAAATAAAAATGCGCAATTTATTTAACTACGGCGGGTTATCGGCAACATTACCGTTTTATCACTCGTGCAAACGAAAAAATGCCCATTTAAAGTTCGGAACTAATGTAAACTTCGCTAACAGAAATATAAACATTAGGTAGTTCATCGCAACTTTGTAACTTTTTCTAACTATTTTACACCACTACATGCACAGGCATAATTCAGTAATTGCTAACATCAAAACAAAACAATGGTATTCTCGTACGTAGCGTGCTGCGCCAAGCACAAGCAAATAACAATGACAGTGTGGCCAACTCTGCAATCCCGTGACACGCACGGCAAGCCAGCAGTTCGGCCATCTTACTTTTACGATTGGAATTCATTACGCCATTATTTCAATACGTCTTAAATGAAGAAAAAAAACACGCAATTTTTAAGTATGAGGCCATTTATGAATTTGATAACAAATAATATACACTCGTCAGGGTTTTGAAACTTCAAAAAGTTATTCATGCATTTATGCTACTGAAGAAATTTGTTTTGTGGAAGTTTATCCTCGAAAACGTCTCGTAGGTAAAAAAAAGTCTGTATTGACAAAGCGTTTCGCATCCTGTATTTCCGTTTCCTTTAGCATTGTTTACGACGTAGGTTATGTTCTGTACACTCACAGTTTGTGTGGATACGTTGCGATCTAGGTGGTAAGGACTTAAAATTTGAAATAATGTCTAGTGAGGTATGGAAATACTTTCATATCGACCCGAGCAATTCGAACTACGCAATTTGCCAAATATGCGAGGCAAAAATGTTTCATGGTGGCAAATCGAAAACTACATCCAACCTCAAGAAACACCTTGAAAAGCATGCTGCTTACATTATCGATCAAAAGAAACGACGATTAGATTTATCAGAAGTCCATGGCAGCATGGCATGCACGGCAAATGACAATACAGCACAGACTTTACAGTCAAGCAGTCAAAGTGATTCATCTGAAACACCACTCCCATCAACAAGTTGTGATATTGTTGATGTTGATACATCACTAGAAGATACTTCTTCAGAGTCCCAGAGAAATATTGGTAAGGTGAGTGGGATGAAAACTGCTTTTCAGACCCCGAAATCATACAAGACCCAGCCAACACTCAAGTATTTTATTGGCAAAAGTACACCATTGAAGGCTGGTGATCCACGTGCGAAAGCCATCACTGAGCAAATAGGCCGAATGATGTGCTTGGACAACCGTCCTTTCAGTATTGTTAATGACAGAGGATTTAGTGAACTAATTAATGTCCTAGAGCCAAGATATGTTGTGCCCTCAAGGAAACACTTTTCAAATCATGTTATTCCAGATATGTACAAACACTGTAGAGATCGTGTTAACAAGAAACTGGAAGAAGCCGAACACGTAAGTGTTACGACAGACATGTGGACTTCCACGAACAATGATGACTACCTTAGCCTTACAGTGCATTTTGTTGATCATGACTTTGTTCTGCAACATTTGAATATAGAGGTGATTCCGTTTCCTGAACTATCTCACTCAGGAACCAATTTATGCAGTTTCATTTCACAAACACTGCAAGAGTGGGAGTTGCACTCAAAAGTTGTTGCCATTGTACGTGATAATGGCAGGAACATTACGTCAGGCCTAGAAATGTCAGAGTATGAACATGTGCCATGCCTAGCACATACACTGCAACTGGTCGTTAAGGATGGTGTGTTGAATAACAAGAATGTGAGCAATCTGATTGCAAACTGTCGTCGCACGCATTGTCGGCAACTTCAAACATTCTTGCAAAGCAACCAAAGAGTTAAAGAAGTCACAGAATCTGCCGAATTTGAAGACCCACAAACTAATTCAGGATGAACCCACTAGGTGGAATTCTGCCCTCCACATGTTGCAGCGCTTACAGGAGCAGAAACAAGCTGTTACCCTAGCGGCAACAAATCTGCAGCTGCCTACACATCTGTCTACTGCCGACTGGAAACTGCTCGGGCATGTTGTGGAAATACTTGGTATTTTCAACCACGCTACACTGGCTGTAAGTTCTAGTACTGTAACTGCTTCTGAAGTTATACCCATAGTAAACAGCACCATTGAAGATCTTCGAAAACCTGCACCACCTGGATCTGGTGTGCAGGGCATCAAGAATGATCTTCTTTCTTCAATCATTCTCAGATACTCCAAAGTTGAAGAGAATTTGTTATATGCAGCAGCAACATTTCTGGACCCAAGATTTAAATGCCACGTTTTTGATAATAAAGAGAATGTGTCAAATACAAAATCTTTCTTGATACAGGAGGCTAAGAAATGTGAACATGTGGAAAACCCAAACATTGAGGTAGGTTCAGCATTATTTTATTGCCATTATTTATTAACCTGTCTTCAGTATTTTATATGCCAAGTAACTTGGCTGCTGTGTGCTATTAATTTTTTGTAATTTTTTTATTTTGTTTTAAATTAGATTCTGCCACAAACATCCCAAGCATCTAGCTCAGTGGTAGAAAGTCATGGAATGTGGACATTTTATTCAAATTTAATGAAAAAAACCACCACTGGGGTCCATGCATCAGTCGAAGATGAGATTGAAAAATATTTGGGAGAAAATGTTAAAGATTTGAATGGAAACATTTTCCACTACTGGAAAGAAGACAGCAAATATCCTTGTTTGAAAAAGCTTTCAAAAAAGTTTTTGTGCATTCCTCCATCAACTGTTTATTCTGAACGGTTATTTAGCTGTGCTGGTCAAGTTGTAGAGCAAAAGCGTAATCGCTTGGATCCAGAAAGAGTGAAAATGTTAATTTTTTTAAACAAAAATTTGTAACATGAATTTCTAATGTTTTCTTTTATATAAACTTTATTTTCTATAAGCAACTACATTTTGAGAGACAATTTCAGAGTTGTGTTTTGATAACTGTAATATTTATTATTTAACTTCTTTAACTTAACTTTAATTGCTAATTCACATATTTCTCAACGAGTTGGTTTTGACTTTTGAATGATAGTGCATAAGTTACATTACAGGATGTTAAGTATTCATTTTACTGCCATAAAAATATCCTATTAAGTGCATTGAATCAATTTGTATTGTTATTTTTAGCTAAGAATCGATAATCGATGAGGAATCGAGAATCGACATAGGAATTGATAATCGAAATCGAGAAATTCTCAAATTTTCCATCACTAGTACTTACCTTAATAACAGTAACATCCCGTATTTCGAAATACGCCATTGTACTTGTGTTCATTTTTGTTGCGTATCTGTGGTTCATGTATGCAACACTTCTGCAAAAAATAGTTAATTATATTTAGGTATGATCACAGGAGACACTATTTTTATACTGCATATTTTCATTTGTGTACAAATGATTGTCAAAAATGAGAGCTGTATTTTAATTTTGGGAAAGAATTTACAAAAGTAACTTTCAATTTTTTTGTATAACTTGAGAGATTGCTGTATGCTAATGATGCGTGGAGTTGCTTGCTGCACATTTATATAAAACCACTGAGATGTCATCTAATAAGTGGTGTCGGTCATGGAGCTCTAATTTGGGCAAGTTGATAATCAGAGTATTTTTTATTATTATTATTATTTTAATTATTTTGGTTTTTTGCGCTAAACTGGGTGTAATCGTACAGATACAAATTGTGAATCAATTCTGCCAGCAGGTGGGAACGCAGACTACTCCCCTGTCTGATCTGTCGCCTAGAATCGGCCCATCTAGTAAGTTGGCACCTAGTTCCTCACCAGGAGAGATAGCCAAATCTCCAGGTTTGCCATCACCACAGCTGAAAACACAGAGTACAGGCCTGCCAAAAGTGACACCAAATAACATTGCCAAGGTGGTTCCCACTTCACAAAGTTTGCCAGCTCCCACTCCTGGACCCACACAAGTATCACCTGTATCTCCACCAGCCAGGCCAGTGCCGAAGCCTGCTACCAGTCCGGCGAGACCAACAATCAGTCGAAGTGACTTGTAAGTGAAGCAGTTTACCTGAGAATTCCTAGAATAGCATTGTTTAAATTCTTGAGCGTCAAAGGCAAAATTATTCTTGAGTAAATTTACAAAAATTTATACATTTGTCTTGAGTGAAAAATGCAGGTTTAATAGGTAATGTTAATGTTATATAGCAAACATGTCAGAAGAATATTTTCTCAGTTTAAATAATAATTTTTTTAAACACTTATCTCTTTATAACCCATTTGTATGTAGGGGTGTGCGAAGCTTAGAAAATTTGAAGTCAAATAGATTGTTAAGCTACCGAATGTTCACTTCGAAGGTAGTTCAAAGCTTTGAAGAACTACTTTTATGCTCCCGAGACAAGGAACCACTTTTATGCTAATATTTTTTTTGTCTGAGGGTTAATGTAATAAAATTCAACAACATTCTACCTTATTTTTATGTTAAAGTTTTTATTTTCTCTCCATTATACACACACACTCACTCACTCACACACTCACTCTCTCACACACACACTCTCTCACACACACACTCTCTCACACACACACTCTCTCACACACACTCTCACACACACACACTCTCTCACACACTCACTCTCTCACACACCCACTCTCTCACACACCCACTCTCACACACACTCACTCTCACACACACTCACTCTCTCACACACTCACTCTCTCACACACTCACTCTCTCACACACTCACTCTCTCACACACTCACTCTCTCACACACTCTCACACTCACAAAAATGACCTGAAAACAGATCATTCAGATCTATATAGAGTAACATTTGAATCATGTGGAAGTATTTCTGTAGCACAAAACAAACATTACGTGTGATGCAAGAAACAATAAGATATTTAACTTCTGCTCTGCTTTAAAGGAAAAATATTTGACTTGCTTCAAAGCAAATAATCACTGCTTCGCACGCTCATAGTAGTATGCTTCTATGAGTAAGTTGTTTGTACAGGCAAAAATTGCAAATTAATATTAGTAATTATCTAATTCACAAAATTTAGACAAATTTAATTACTGTATTCTACTACTATTAGTACATTTCAAGCTTACTGCATACTTTCCAATCTACGCATAAAAATATATGTCTAAATATTTTCTCGCTCTATCATGTGGAGGTGATTATTATTCATCCTGAACTGTTCACATTCCAATTTTAAAAAACTTGTAATTTTTACTGTTGCATTAATCACAAATACCGTAACTATGAAAGTGGGAATGGTCTTTCATTATACAGTACATTAAACACATTAAATTAGAGCCCATTGTAATTCATGAGTAGTGTAAGTTTAGGTTTAAGGCCTTACCATATACAGTCGAGTCCTGCAACTACGACATCGGCTACTATAACAAACGCAACTACGACATCAACTACTACGTTAATACTGTACTCACCCATGTACTCCTCGTACCTATGTAAGCAGTGCACTCCTTTTTTTTAGATGAGAATCCTTTTTATTTTTTCCCCCAGAAAAAAATTAGGTAAAATTTTAACTTATCGTAGGCTTCAGGTAGTCGCTGGCAAATAGTGGTTTTACGCAGCACAGATAGGCAATTTCTTTTCTATAACTGATAAACCCAATTTGTGCTTGCTTTAATCTCTTGATGTACACCTAATTCTCTGGCAATCTGCGATTTACACAAGTCTGTCGAAACATCATAACCGAACTGCAGTTGCTCAGTTATGTACTCAACCAATCGTTTTTTCAAATTTTAGGAATTTGGCTTTCTTCCCTCTAAAAGCTCTCCTGTACACGTTGTTATCCTATAACTTGATTTTCTTTTTGCGCCAATCTCTAATGCAAGACTCTGAGATGTCGTACTTACAATCTGCTGCGCTATTTCCTATCTCTTTGGCTTCCTTTTAATTACAGTAGAGTCTCGTTATAGCGAAATGTCACGGTTCTGGGTTCGAACTTTGCTATAGCAGTGTCTTTGCTATAGCCGAATTTGGCCGATTCTAACCCCTACACACAAAAATTGCATTAAAATTGTCTTTAATCTTATTTATTTACAAAGTAGTACAGTATTTTAAGAAAATATAGGTTTATTTTAACAGGTAATTATGTGCTGGTTACAATGATACCCAACAAGTATGTGTGTAACTATTCGCTAAGTCAAAACGGGCCAAAATCTCCGGAGTGTCATGTAAGTATGGCTAATCGCTGGACACCCTCAATGGTGTCTCGCCCGTGCATGCGCGCGGCAAGACTGCACGCGCTGGCAGTTGACATTACACTGTCGGCCGCTGCAGACCAATGTAATCAGTGTGATGAGTGTAGCAATTTATTTATTTATTTTAGCATGCATGCTCTGATGATAATTCTGTGTGCCCTTTCACACTGTCGCACATGTCGAATAAATAATTTGTGCGCTTGCTCAAGACACATAAAAGTCAGCTTGGACGGGCGAATGTAATTGTTCACTTGTCCGTTGGGCAGGTAATGCTAGTGTTATTTGCCAGCGAAAATAAGCGACGCCAACATTGGTAGTTGCTTTATTTTCGCGCACTAGTAGTGAACTGTGTTTAGCGGTGGCACAAAGTTAAGTTCAAAGCCAATTACAGTAGTAACAGAAGTGCGTGCACGTTTATGCATTGACTTTGAGTAAGGTCACAAGTTTGTGATTTTATTCTGGCAGTGTGCTGACAGAAAACATGTCTGACCTATGTGAGCGCTACCAAATCTAGTTATACAGTTCGTTGAAAAGCAATGCTAAGGCTAGACACAGGGGCGTCATTTGGGGTCACGGGGAGAGGGGTCAAATGCCCATCCTTGGTTTATAATTTTAAGTGTATAAATATATTTTTTGTATTTTTAAATTTAAATGATGCTAACTTAAGCACATTAAACTGAAGTTTTAATATTAAAGTTTCTAATTTATATACGTATGCTTAATTAATAAAAAAGATGCAACAAGGTCACTGTCGCCGGAAAACAAAATCTTGCGCCCTCCTTCTCCCCAGAAAAACCTGAAATGTCGCCCCTGGCTAGACATGCTCGTTTTCACACACAGCCCACCACCCGTGTTTTTTTTTTTTTTTTTTTTTTTTTTTTTTTTTTTTTTTTTTTTTTTTTTTTTTTTTTTTTTTTTTTTTTTTTTTTTTTTTTTTTTTTTTTTTTTTTTTTTATATATATTTTACTTTTAATTTTTCTTTCTTCCCCTTCAGCTGTCAAAACAGACTCGTTCCAAGACAAAAAAAAATGTGACTTACTCTTGTTCCCATGCATTTCATGACGGTGTGTACAATACTTTAACAATGCAACGGTCAGCCCGCAAGGATTTATTGCTTCTCGCTCATGTGTATAGGACGTTTAGTGTGTTAAAATTATAATTTGTAATTAGTGTACAGTAAATGTTGAAATTGCCATTAAACTAAAAGATAAAAACACGTACAGCCGATTGTGTGAGCATGAAGGTGAATCAGAACAGCAAATGCAATACACAGGATGCATCCTCTCATCCACTGTCCTTGCTGCTTATATAAAAAATGTGAAAGTCTACAGATTAAAATATAAGCTGTAGCAAGCTAAACAGAGATAAGCACGACTAGTTGTGTGGGTGAGTGTGTGAGGGAAAGAGACATGGCTGTTGTATCTCCCAGAGGCATTTCTTCTGTATGCGTGGTGTGTGTGTGTGTGACAGGTATAGCACAGCCAGCTGCAATTATTCTTAGTGAAGAATCAGCGTATGTCTGCTGTTATTCAGTCAGAACACGCAGTTCTTGTTCCAAATAGTAGTGTCGTCGTCTGAGCTGAGCGGAAGCTTTTTGGGAGTGCCTTAGCTACGCCGCCGAGGGTCTACGCGCTCTCCCGGAAAATTTTATCATATTCTAGGAGACTTTATCATTTTATAGCCGTTCCTTCGCATTTGTGAAAATTCCGGGCCTCTAATTATAGCTGAATTCTAATGAACATACAGTATTTTAAATAATCTTTCCTGGTCGCAATGTTAACTTTTTCCATTTTATTCTCTTTTTTTTTTTCTGGGCATTGAGAATACTGTTGTAGTTGCGTTGTAGTAGCCGATATCGTAGTTGCGGGGCTCGGTTGTACATATATCAAAATCGTAATCCAAAGTCGTAATTCAAAGTCATAATCTGAAATCGTAATCAATACTTAAAATCAAAAACACAGATGTATGTAAAACTAAACACGGTTGAAAGCACAGTGATTAGCTATGAAAACGTAGCCAACGGTCACCTGGGTTGAGAAGGGGTGGGGGAAATAAAGGGCGCAATTCTATTATTAGAACAACGCACGTTTGTGTGGGGAGGGAAGCGGTGTGTCCAGGCAGAAGCATGACTCACGTGACGGAGGGGCTGTCTTGGAGGGGGGAGGGGTGGCGGCGCAAGGGTTGCATCCGACTAACAAATACCTACTCACTTCACAAGGTCACGTACATCGCCGCAAGCCTGCTTCACATGGTCATGAATCTAGCTGCAAGCCTGTTTCACACGACTCACGAATCTAGTTGCAAGCCTGCTTCACACGACTCACCATTGGTTTTCACTCATAAAATTCATATTTTTCATGGAATTTTTTTGCTATATTTGACGGTTCATCAGAACCGTGTTCGCTATGACGGGATTCTACTGTAGTTTCAGCTTCTCACCCACCGTAAACTAACACAATCATTTTTACTTTTTTATTTCTCAAAGAACTACCAAAATACAAACATATATAATCTCAACAAAAATGTATAATCTGCTGCGCGCCGAGAACACTGCCGCCCACACACGACCATTTATTGATCACTACTGACTAACTGTACATCGGCATTCCTCTGCCTGCATGTCTGTGCGTTCATGCCTAGCCACCCGCGCTGTTGTTAAGTCTCCACGCATGCCAGCTACCTACCCACGAAGCGGGTGGCTTCTAATACAGATTATCCGTGTAAGCAGCACACCCCCATTTTTGTAATCCAGATTTTGGAAAAAAAGGTGCACGGGTACATGGACGAATGCGGTATTCTCAATCCAAGTTTAAAAAAATTGAATTTCGAATAATTTATAAGGAAAAAACTGAAAAATTTAACATATCGCAAGCAAGAAAGATTATTTAATAATACTGTATGTTCTTTAGATTTCTGCAATAATTAGAGGCCCGGTTTTTTTCGCAAAAGCATAGTAACCACGATAAAATGTGAAAGTCTACTATTTCTAACAAAAAAATGATAAATTTTCCAGGCAAGATCCCTAGTAGTGTGACTGGGCCTGCCAGGCCTGCTGTTCTTTCGCTCTGGTGTAGATTCTGTGTATGTTTGACAGCACAAATATTGTATATTCCCACAAAGGAGAGAGGGCAATAAGAATACACCATCTCTCTATCTCCACCTCTCTCATCCTCCTTGTACATGAAAACACTTCCAGCTAGTAACTCATGATTTGAGAGATTGAAGCTACGCTGCTGATGCCTGACACATTTTTCTCAAGCAGTCCCAAAAAGCTTCTGCTCAGTCTATGTGGCTAGGCTATTTGGAACAAGAACTGCGTTTTCTGCCTGAATAAAGAAGGTCTAATGCAGTTTTTTCACTATGTAGTATGTACACGATGTAGCATCAGGGCATCAAGTCGGAAGCCCAGGACTCACGCTTAAGGGCAAGGACCGAGGATGCAGGAACGCCACCCGCTGACATCAGAGAAGCCGCTCATGAAAAAATACATAACGACAATGAAATACCAAATAACAACAGCTGAAAATCTTGTAAAATACACAACCATAAAACGCTCAACATTATGGCTCAACATGATATGTATTACATAGCTTATAGATCAATCATCACAACAAAAGAGACAAACATTATGCTAAAACACTCCGCATACCCTCAAAATAACGGTATTACCCCAAAGAATATAACAAATTATAAATGTTAAACACAAGCCGGCCGACGGAAAGCCGAGAGAGCTGGAGCAAGAAAATTGTATGCGCTGGAGTGTAGGCAGAAGCGAAGTGGCGAGGGAAGGTTAACACGACGCCGGGCACAGCTGCCACTTGAGGGGAAGGGAAAAGGTAGATAGGAGAGGGGGAGACTGACAGGAGGGGAAAACCCGAGCAGGCCCGACGACACCTGAAATAGGCCGAAGGCTGTCATAGCGGGGCTGACGTCACTCCAGTCCTCCGCTCACACGGACGCACAGGTCCGTCACCAATACAAACAAACTGATGGCCCGACCTCGAGTCCATTTGCAGGGTACTGCTAGGGCTATAGAAGCCCCAGTACAGTATCACACAAAAAAACAATCCACTATTAATAAACACAATATTGCGTGAAAATTTCTTGTGTGTTATCAGCATACAAAGGCGAAAATTATGTAAAAACTTGAAGAAAATTTTTACTTCATGTACAATTACTAGAGACCCGAAATTTTCTCAGATGTAAATAGTCTGATAAAATGCGTCTACTGTTTTTGCAGCTCACTGCCCTGTCGCTCGGGCCTAGATCCTGTGAATGGTAGTGGGAGAAGAGGCTTGCCCGACAGTACAAAAATTGTATTTTGCCCGGACACTCACACAAAGGAGAAAGGACAAAACGAATACACCATCTTTCTCACTCTCTCCACTTTTCTCACCCTCCTTGTACATAAACAAATAGCCAGCTTGCAACTCGTGAGCAAAGGCTACGGCAAATTGTTGTCAGGCAGTCCCAAAAAGCATTTGCTGAGCTTAGATGACGACGTGGCTATTTGGAACAAGAACTGTGTGTGAAAAAGGCACCACAATTTTTTTTTTTGTTTTTATTACTTTTGTGCCTTTTTTTATTATTATTATTATTATTATTTATCCTTCTCCAGTCGACTACCGTATTTACTCGATTGTAAGCCTTTTTTTTTTTTTTTTTTTTTTTTTTTTTTTTTTTTTTTTTTTTTTTTTTTTTTTTTTTT
>PNEQ01063794.1:0-69648 GCA_003012365.1 Medauroidea extradentata | reverse complement strand
CTGCTTAACAATCGGGTTCAACCATTTTACATACAGTTTCGACCAAATATAAATAAATACGTTTATAAAACAGGCAGTACACTTTCATCAGTTCTGGACGTAAATGTGAACTTAATACATAAAAACATGCAGTTTTTACTAGACGGAGTGTGATCTCTAGCAATATCACAGCCGGCCGACAGGTGACATAACCGCGCCGGCTGGCCCTTGGGCTGGAGCGAGCGTGCCGATCTGGCATGCTGCTGGTCCGCTACGGTACTGTTACCGTTGTATTTGCTGCTTGTACCTACTTACGTAATATGTGGTTGCTAAGTTTCAAAATGAAGAGAAGACATTATACAGCAGAGTTTAAAAAAAAAGTAATCAAATATGCCAAGGAAACATCTAGTGTAATATACTAACGTAAATTTTTATGCCAACTCATTCACATAATAAATTCAGGGTTACATTATAGGTCTAATTCTGTATTTACCTATCTACAACCCTCACGTTATTTTAAAAAAAATGTTTGGGCGTGGGTACGGGTACAGCTTCCTTACCCTTTGCCGGCCAGCTGCCAGTCTGCCTACTGCGCCAGGACGTGCAGAGTGTCATGTCAAACTACAGCGCGGTGCCGTACTGAGCCGTGCCAAGCCAGCATTCTTCTCATCTCGCATGACGTGTCTCACCCGCCCACTTGCTTACCTACCGTACTTCATGTCGTACGGCAGGAAGAAAAATAATCGTCGGTTCTGAAGACCTGAGAGGTTAACGGGCCGTAAAACGCTGTCATTATCATTCAGTGCGCTCAACCTTCAAAATTCGGCTTATAATTGGTGTCATATTTTAATTTTTTTGTTCAAAGTTTTGAAAGTTAAGGGTCGGCGTACATTCGGTGTCGGCCTACAATCGAGTAAATACAGTATATTCCACTTAGGAATTAATTTTGTGTTTATTTCTGTTCTTGCCGTTGTCGTCTTTTTGGATATGACTAAATTCCTTTCAGGAATTATATGTTTGTTTTATGTTTGTTGACTACAGCTTACTGGCTTGTCTTTTTTTTTTTTTCTGCAGTATAGCAGCATTCACTTGCAATGGCATATGCCCAAAAAACTTTTATGTTCATAATACAAACCCATTGCAACAAACACGCAAAGGTCACAGAAGGACATGTTTTAAGGCCACTGCTATTTATGCTATTTTAGTAATTTTTATTTTCTAAATCTTGAAAGGGAGCAGATATAAAACAGTTACACTGAAATGTTGGGAATTGTTTCTACTACGTAGCCTAATTTTTTCAAAAAGTAAGTTTTTGTAATTTTTGTTAGTGGAAGAGTTGCATGAAATTGAAAATTAGTTTAAATGTCTATGCAAAATAAAATCTTGAAGATAACAGCTGACACGGCCGTCTCTGTGAACTGCTTTTGATTGGTCCACGTCATCAGCCGGTATGTAAACATAAAGCACTCGCGTTCCTTCATCTGCAAAAACACTGAACACTAGTGACAGGATGTATTAAATTCAAATTTAAAATTTTCAATTCCTGTCGTCTAGTTTTGTAACACATATTACGTTAATGTTCTCAGTAAAATTTTTGAGAAAGGCCCATTGTTGACTTTAAGAAAATTTTATGAAGTCAATAATTAGTCAAAATTATAGAAATTTATGTTTTCAAAAGAATTAGGCTACATAGTACAAACAATTTCTAACATTTGTATGTAACAGTTTTGCAATATCTGCACCCTTTCAGTATTTAAAAATTAAACTATCAAAAACTGCATATTTAGAAACCTATGTCCTTAAAATGAAAGTTTTCTAAAATGAGTGAAAATACAAACATGCTACAAAATGCTCACTTTCATTATTATAATGCAGTAAAATAAATTTCAAAATGCTGTTTTTACAGAACTGTAACAATTTCAGTATATGTATCTCAATATTCAATTACAATTATCAAGCTGTGACTAACAATCATATTAAAGGTGCTATTCCTTTGAAGCGTCAGACGCTTGCGGCTGACGCAGTGCGGCTGACGCAAGACACTGCAACAGTGTAATCAATCGGAACCATTTCCTATGGTGCGTCAGCCGCTTGCGGCGACCGTTCAGCCGCAGCGGCCGTGCGGCCGTACCCCTTCACGAGCAGTACAGACGCAGCCGCAGATGCGAACATTGTGTCGTCGTGCGAGTATCTAAGTGTATTGTTGCCATCATGGGCAAAACTTAAGTTTTATTTTCGGTTGTTGAAGACGAAAAACTGGTGGAAAGTGTGTCTAAATTTCCTAGCATGTAGCATACATGGCATAGCAAGCACTGTGTACAAAGATCAACTCGTAAATTAGAATGCTTGGAAAGAAGTAGCGGAATTCATGGAAAGAACATGTAATTATACTATATGTAATTAATACGCTATCAAATACATATTTCATTTATTTACATTGTGAAATGTAGCGTAAGGTGAACAGTTTGTTAAACCTAACTTGTTTCCCGCTGTTCTATAACGTAGGATTTATTTTCGTAACTAGGCTATAAAAGTATTGTTTTCATATTGTTGTCTTGAGATGTATGGACTACTTATACACATACTGTACGTTAATATTACACTGATGTGTACATTTATAGACATAAATGGCAACCAAATTACAATTTACTAGTACTATTCTTCTTAAGACTAGGCAATGCATTGTCTGTACATAAGTTTATAATGTAACATATTTTAAACAATGCTTACAATTCAATTTAATTGTGATCATAAAGCAAATGGACTACATTGTAAAAACCATATGTGTAACCATGTAGCGAAAAGTATTTTTATACTTCAACTACTGACATAGTAAAAAAATTAATTTCCTTAAACTGTATAAATAAAAATTCATGGCCGTATGTACTATAGTATACTTCTATACAATCATTATTTATCTCACAGAAGCATTTCGAACATTCATTGCGGTGATACAAGCAGCCAACAAGATCCCGGGGACAAATCCACTACTATCGAGGAAGCTGATCAACTATCGAATATCCCGGACACGAATTATTCTTCGACGTGCTTTGTGGACACGTCGGTAGGTTCAGTTCGCCTGTAAATGTCAACGACAAAATGACAAACTTGTCAACTTGATGGAGAAGAGAAAAGTTGAGAGACAAGACATCATCAGCAGGCTCATTGCGAATAACGACGATGAGGTCGACCTATTTTTTAAAAGTATAGCTATGTCTGTCAAGAAACTAAAACCCGATTTAATAAAGGAAGCAGAAATAAGATCACTGCAGATGGTTTTCGATCTGGAACATCGAAACACACAACAATTAATATTTCCAGCTAAATCCGTCAGCATCACCTAGTACTAGTGTCAGCACTTGAGTCCTATCACCATCACCGTCAAGTGTGCAACACTCTACCGAACATTTCTCATATTATTCCACTCAATTTGAAACACCCACATCATTTGGACGCTATAACACTTAGAACACAATATGAATTTTAATCCACTTAACTCATTGTTACAGCCTATTTTTGCTCTGGTGTAATAGGATGTGGGAATTTGTTTGTTGGACACATCTTCACATCATCCATAATCTAATCGAGGACAAAGTTAAACTGAGCAGTGTTCAGCCTGAAAAATTCGCGTAATTTCTTGTCGTCCTGCAGCAAATGTCGGTTAATTAGTGTTGTGTAACAACCTTCCTGAAGTCTTGTTTGAAATAAAGGGTGTATTTTAGCATTTCCCTCATTACTTAATTGTTGTAGTACAATTTCTTCCTCCTCATTTTCTTCTAAAAATAAATACAACAATAATTCGAGCCCACTCATATCCGCTCACTTAAAGCTAGATGCACGCGACTGACGCTCACGGCTGACGCATCAGAGGAATCCTACCCCAATGCGTCAGACGCTGTACGTCAGCCGCACTGCGTCCGCCGCAAGCGTCTGACGCTTCAAAGGAATAGCACCTTAAAAAGTTCTAGTACTGAAGTACCGAAATTTTGTTACTCTATGCAGGAAAATTTGTCAACAAAACGAGTGGAATAAATAGTAGTAAAATATAGTAAAATTAAAATTTCATACTTTATTAACATTATTGTAGTTTGTGTACTAATGCGTTCTAGTACTGAAGTACCGAAATTTTATTACTCTATGCAGGAAAATTTGTCAACAAAACGAGTGGTAAAAATAGTAGTAAAATATAGTAAAATTAAAATTTCATACTTTATTAACATTATTGTAGTTTGTGTACTAATGCAGACGTATGTACATATCTATGTTTGGGAAATTATGCAACAAAATTTCACTGCTCATGCCTAACGTTGCATAACCTAGTCCGTAAGTTTATTGATTATGTAAACATTTACTCACCATGTAGGATAGTGGCATTAGCCAATGCGAAATAAACATTTGGTAGAGGAAGATGGCAGCAAGTTTATTTGCTGCCGCTACCAAGCTTTAGCTGTACATAAACGATCAAACGAAACCGTTCTGTGCAATCTGTTCTACAGGATAGTTTCCAAAGATGTAAACAAAAACGTTATTGTCGTATTAGGAAGTTCTGTAGAGAACAGTTACAATACGAGTGACCATAATGGAAATTTTTTTAGTTTTCATAGTTTTTGTATAATGTCATGTTAATTTCCAGATTTTATAAAACTGTTTTATACTAGGAAAAAAAATCAGCTTAATTAAATTATATAATTCATACTAAAGAACAGTGTCGTGGGATACACAAAGATATGTATAAAAACCACATTAAATATTTTTTTGCATTTTTATAATTTTCAGAAAATTGGTAACTATTCAAATTCAGTTAAGTATTTTTTATGTCTTGACTTCTAAAGTTAAGCTGCAAAATAGTAATATATGCTTATTGCATGGTAGCATGGTATTAATGGTACAGTATGTTTAATCATCAGTTTTAAATATTGTATTGGCCTCATTGAATTAAACTCATAAAGTATTTTTGTTTCAGAATTGAGCAGCAGTTAAAGACTGATAAGAATGGAGCTTTAATGCCAGATACACGATCACCGTTTACAGGCACGAGTGATGCTTGCAAGCGTTTAGTTCGGTATCATGTCTTCAATGAACAGGTTCTTAGTCAGCAAGACCTAGAGAAGGCAGATGAAATATTTGAAGCGACTGCAAAGCATCTGTTGGACAAGTTTCGACAGATGATGAACAAATATCGCTACCTTTTGCTCATGGAAAGTACGGTGAGTTGCAAAGCAACTGAATTGTGTGCCTTGGACTTCAATCTGTCGTTGGTGTAGCTATTATGAGTATGTGTTTTTAAATTGTTTCTCTTCTGTTTATATGTTAAATCACTTTTTTAAGTTGAGTGTGATTAAGCAAAAAAAAAAAGGTCGAATTGTTTGGATTGGGATCAGGTTTATGAAAGTAAACTTAGGAAAATTCTTATTTAGCTACATTTATGTGTACTTAAATTTTTTTGTAGGTTATATATAACCTGTAAATAAAGTCCAAATTCACATGTAGAAATAGTAAAATGTTATGCCAGTTATGCAGTACTGTAGAACACCGATTTTACGAACTGGAATTCAACAAAACATTGATTTAGAGAGAAGACTTTAGGAAATCTTAACCCGATGTTCCCTATTTAACTGATTTTACAAAACATTGATTTAGCTAACATTTTTGAGAACCATCACATGTTGTGAAATCTGGACTCTACTGTAGTTAATCTGTAAGATGCAGATAAAATGTTTTATAAACATGCTGTAGATTTTTCATACATTAACGTAATCATAACAGTCTTTTGAATTTTCACAGGTTTGACTTAAAAACTTTCAGAATAAATTAACTACTGAGTATTGGCTTTCTTTAAATAATTTTCTCTTTGAAAAGATAAAAATATCCCGAAATTTGGCAGCACTTTTTTCTTTTGTGAATCTTATCTTTGGTTTTGGAATCCCACTCACATCTATTACTGATGACTATGTTAGGGTCATGAATTAATGGAGTTTCTGTTCCTTTTTTTTTATGGATGCAGCGTGAAGTGAACACCTCAGAGTTGATAATGATTGATAGGATGTTTGTTGCTGAAGAACACTCTATTCTTGAGCGACTCAGACAGCATGAGGTCAAGGTGAAAGGTTAGTGATGTACTTACATTTCATATGTTTTGTTTTTTTCTGTATTTTATATGTAGGGATAAGATGCAAACCACACTAATTCACATAAACTTCATATATTCATGTCAAAAAAATTATTATACAATTGTTTTGTAGTGCACACCAAAAAACTGTTTCATGCAATGTGGTTTTGTATGATGTGGAAGATAAATGCTTTTACGGTATTTTATTGTAATTAAATATTTTTCCCATCCAATACCACGAGACTTAAGCCCATTATACAAGATCCAATATTTCTTGAATTTAATACATCAAACAGAATATACCATTATAGTCCTCCAATGAATAAGATTCAACGTGAAAAACTGTCACACAGTTTTTAGCCAAATAATGTACATAATAAATAATGTGGCTAGTTTGAAATTATGTACGTATCTGGCAAAACAAGTGAATAGTTGATGGAACCGTAATAATTTTATCTTATTATGTTTGTATGTTTTAGTTTTAAGAAATATTATACATAGTAATGTTTAATTTTGTTGAGTTTGCACACAGAGTTCAATCAATATATGATTCTAATCTCAGAAAACCCTCGTCTTGGTGTTTAAAACTTTGGATTAAAAAACTTAATCTCTAAGTAATTTAAGACATTCAGTAAATTTAAAGACAAAATAGCAGTGGGGATGCCATTAATATATGTACTAGTGTCATATAACATTCAATAAATATAAAGGAAAATTTGATTGTGTGAAAGGGCCTTAATAGAATATATTAAAAATCTTCAGAATGTTGCTGTTGTTTGCCTGCAATCTAATAAGCTTGTGTGCAGTGGTGTTACACTGCTATTGTCGTGTGTGTTTCTACTTGGCAGTAGTGACCACTGGCAACCATGCAATGGCCTTTCAACAAGCAACAGGAAAAGCTAGTGAGTACGTGAGGATGTGATTCAGCTGGCCTATGACGTCTGCATCACTGTTGACATGAGCTAAGGGGGAGTGCATTTATATTTCGTGTAAGAAGGCAAGGTGGAAAAATTCATTAAGATGACTAAACAAACATCTTAAGCCACAGTTTCTCAACTGATATCTCCTTTAACACCACAGAAAATAACACCGTAAATAAAAAATTTTAAGAAAGTAACAAATGCTGAAATTCACTGCAATAACATTACAATAAAAAGCACATCAGTATTGCTGCGACATTTCAGGAGTTGTGCCTTCGCAGCAAGCTCATCTAAAAAAATTTTAGGCGTTTCCTTCAGATGTGCCAAGCACTACCATTTGTCTGTAGTTTGTACGAATTATCGTGTTTAACTACAGGAGTACAGATACAGCACATAAACCATGGTAATTTATGCTTTCAAACAAATAAATTAAAATATCAGTTGCACAACATATGTATTTTTATTTGCAGTGTGGATTCTTTTGCAGTTTATGTTTGCTAAAAGTCACTCATACCAGGTAGACCAATTAAATACAGTGAAACTTAGTACCCTATTGCACTTTTTTCATCAGGTCCCGTTTGTCTGCCATTTAGTGCAATTTTAAATTTTCCTGCTGTTTACAATTTTCGCCCATGTTTTTGCCAGAGGAAGACAATATAAACACGTGATTTCAGAGTCATAGATGACAAAAATAGGACATCTAAACTTGTTTGGAAATAGAACAAAGAAGTAACATCACAGCGAAGTTGTTGATCACGTGCAAAACCATGATTTTTTTTTCCCAGAAGGGGCACACTCTAGGTTAGTGTCTAACTACAATACTAGGAGTTAGGAGGGAGCGGGTGGGGTAGCAGCGTGCCAGGCCTGTGGCGTTTGTTTGTGTTTGTTTGTAAACGCAAATAACTGTAACTTTAACCTAAAATTTTTTAAACATGTTCGAAAATGTTTTATTATAAACAGCTGTGTTTTAAAATCATTTCCATTTTAATGCAACGTGTTGTAGTTGGTTATATAATGGTAATGTAATGGAAAAAATAGTTGACATTTTAGATAAAACAAATATTGATACTGTAATAATGGTGAAGTGTTAAAAGTTCCTCGAAACATGTGTTGATCTGAATAAAGAATTTTACATTCCCGTTCAAATGTGTGCTGTTTTTTGTGTAAATTTGTGTTAGCATTGCAAAAATGGTAAAATGCTGAACAGTATTAACCAAACGGTAAAAAAAAATCAGATTTAATATTTTAAGATATTCTGTTGGTATTTGTACGTGCCGTTAAGTCTTCCCATAACAAACATTTCCGACATTGGTAACTTACACTGTACCAAATTTTATGTGATAAAATTAGATAAATGCATTGCTTTCATGAAAACTTATCACTTCGATTTTACCTGTAGAGAGTTTTTTAATCAACATGAAAACAAAAGTACTAAATAATGTAAGCTAAATGGGTTTTTTGAGATTTCCCTTAATTTACGCTTTCTTGCTATTTACACTTTTTTGCTCTGTCCCCCTGAAAAGTATAAATAAGGGGTTTCACTGTATGTAGACAGAATGTTGAAGTACTCACAGGCTGGTACTTCTTAACTGAAACACAGAAAGAATGAGACGAACACAAAGTCGCGCAAGTGCGCAGTTACACAACGTTTCGCCGACCTAAGTCGGCTTCATCAGGTGAGAAGTTGAAGCACATTGACTTATGGCGGCGGTGGAAGCGTGGTTGGTGTCCCTAGCGACCAGGAAGCAAACTAGGGCATGGCGGGAAGATTCAAAAAGACTGTGAGGGTTTGAGGTTGTTCTGGTGCATTGTTAGGATTATCTGATATTGATACCTAGTGGTTATCTGGACTTGTATTGATGAGCTAGCTCCCAGTGCCTGAGTTTTGAACTGTTGCTTGAAGGGGGTAAAACTCTCACGACTTTTGTATTGTAGCAGAAGTCTAAGTTTTGTTTATATGGCACAGCATGTGCTGCATCTGGCTTCCCCAATATGTCCACTGTCCCGGCTATAGCTTGTTCTGTGACTGTTAATGTTGAATTATAGGCAGTATTAGCTAGATATTTTTTTCAAGGGTTAAATCTTTAGTGCTCAGTTTGTCCTGAATGATCTATAATGCAACTATCTCAATTTTTGACTATAATCTGATCAATTCATTCTCATCTGGCTGCTGTGCTTGTACTGCAAAATACACACTGCACAGGGGCATATTTTAGAATGAAAAGTGTATGAAATTTTTTTGTGTATGTAAGTACATAAAACTGACATTTTATTATTAAAGTTTCTAATTTTACACATGTCTGGTTAATACATTAAAAAAGATTATACTTAAGCTATTGTAAGTTAAGCAGATCACTGTATTAATTATTTCATTTTAAAATATAAAAAATTTTAACACTCCCCTCCTCCCATCCTTTGGAAAAACCTGAAATGACGTCCTTGGCACTGCACATTAGCAAAGACAGTTTTTTTTTTTTTACTAATAATATTTAATAGGGCTGGAATGTAATGTATAAAAATCATAGTACAGAGACAAATTTTTTCTTTTGAAATATTTATAACAAAATGGTGGCATCAAGTAGCAGCAGAAAAGTTTTAGTAAAAAATTTCAAGAAGGGGAAAGTCTCGTACGTACAACCACAAATACGTACAAGCATCTGCAATGTTTTAGCGAAGTTGAAGTGTTCTGAAGCACAAAAACCTCAGGACATGCTAACAGTGCAGAAATTGTTACGTCTGAATTTTAATACTTCAATTTCATGTCCAACAGCTTTACACAGTGATACGGCAAAAGAAAACAAGCCAGTACACTCACAGCAAACTTTGAAGGCATTCATTTAGAAGAAGGCAAAATTTAAATTAAAAATTATTATAGCTTAATTTTATTTTATCTTTCACTAGGCTGCATTGTAGAGTTATTTGTTTACGTTGAAGCTGAAGCATTTGTTAAGCAATGCTTACCAACAACTTTTCCAAACAACGTGTATAAATGACATTCATTCTTGTTCTAGTTTAAAACGTGCAAATAATGAGATTTATTTTAATTTTAGCAAATAACAATAATAAATTATTAATTGTATGAATATAGAAGATTGTAACAAAGTTTTTGGAATCAAATTGAGAGTCTGAATCGAGGATGAAGTGGAACCGTCTCATCCCTTATAAAAGTAATTGTATTTATCTATCTTATAGGGGTGGGCGAAGCTTCGAAATTTCGAAGCCGAATAGAATATTTTCATTATTCGATATCATATTCGAAATAAAATTTTTACTTCGAACTTCGAAAATATTACTACAATTTTCTGGTGGTTATAAGTCATCTTAAAAATTGTTGTTATTTGGCCAAAACTTGAAGATGGTGTCGAATTCACGTTGTTATAAACGTTCAAAGATTTTATTTTAAACTAACCACACACATTGGCTAGTGGACCACGAAAACATAACCTTAATAGCGTACGTACAATGCAGCCAAAACGCCTGAAACTAAACCGTCAACAATTGATTTCATTCAAACAATAGGGAAACCACATCTTTAAATAATTTTTGTTTAGAGCCCGAGATGATTAATCTTCAAAACTTTCGTTAAAAGCTGCTAATTTTTGTAGCAACAACATCTGCTATATCAATTTGTGCCTAAATACAACTTACAGTGATTATTGTAGATTACGCAGCAGAATATTTTTTAACTAAATGGTCGTGAAATTGCACTCAATGCGATGCAAGCCGTAATTAGAAAGGAAACAAACAGCCTAGGCCGTGGTTTACATCCATCCATTTTTACATCAAGTGCGCCATTTCGAGTAGCCTGGCCTCAGTCGCAAGCCATAGAGCCATAAGCCACCGTGTCATAGCACATGCACTAAGGAAACGGACCGGTGCAGTGCATAATTATTTATGCACTTCAAAGTAATAATTTAAATTTACGCAACACGAGAGGCGGATCAGTTAAAAACAAATGTAATGCTGCTGGCGTACTGACTTTTTTGCAAGTGAAGTTGTGCGTCGATCACGTAATGACCATGGCCATATTGCGACCACGTTCAGAGATGCGGTATTCAGACGAAATCAGTACGCACTTACGGAAACTACTTCGGATCTACTCGATAGAGTGTAAATCGGTCGGAAACGTCATGCGTTGATTGGAGCAGTGTAGATAGCAGCAAGCAGATGGTACAAAGGAAAGCGCTTGTAAAACGTAAACAAACACTCCCGCATGTGTAAATAATAGAAAATATATTATAAGGCAGTTTGAATGCATGTTCACAGAAAATACGATGTCGGATCGTATTATTTTTATTGAAAAAGAAGTCTTGGAGCAGTTTATCAAGTAAAAATATTGTCAGAGTACGTAATTCAGGTATGGAATAAATTGTTATTACTTGTACGCAATTTTAATGTTACATACGTATATTATACCAGCACAAAAGGATAACGTGACCAATGCTACCCAACAGGAATATTCCAGGTAGGTTTCCATAAGCGTCTCGTGAATACAAAGTAACGAATGTCACTTCGTAGAAGTAGACAACCTAGAAAACTATTTTTGCAATTTTCTAAAATCAACTAATGGAAGCACTTCAGATCTGAATACTGGGCCATCTACCAAAAAATCCATCAGCACTATTTGATTATTTTTTTACTAAAAGTGTTAGCGGTAATAAAGCAACATGCAAAACATGCAAGAAAATGTTCAAAATTCCAACAGGTGCTTCATAAAGTAATTTAAAAAATATACGATTTTAGGGTCTGTTAAGTCTTATAAAACCAACTGAATTTTTTGGGATTTTGTGATTCTTTTAGGTACCACTACAACCCTACAGAATCATCTGAAACAACATCCTGAGCAATTACATATAATAATTCCACTAAAAACATTTTTTTTTTTGCAAATCACTACAAAACTCTCATTTTTTACCCAATTTATAATTAGCCTTCAAGGTAAGTTCCTAACAGTGTAAATTATTTTGCATTGTATATTTGTTAAAAATTCAATTTACTTGATATTCGATTTGATATTCGATTCGAATTCGTGAATATTTCAACATATTCGCTTCGAATTCACTTTGAAATGAAATTTACATATTCGTCCACCCCTACTATCTTGGTGTGCATATATATAGACGTACGTGCACACAACACACACACTTACACAAACTCTCCCCCCCCCCCCCAATGTATGTTTATTGTAATTATGTATGTATTTATGCTTTGCCGTTTTGTTATATCGTAATACATAAATTATACTGTATGTGTTTGATTTTGTATATTAATGCTAACTTATCATATAGTGTTTGACCATTGGTATCATTCAGATAACTGTAAAAATAACAATTTTTTATAAAAATTATTATTCCTGAGTTTTTAAGACTCTAATCATAAAATAAGCATTCTGTTTGCATAATGATTATGCCCATTTTTCGTTCATTAGTGTTAGTTATTTCACTATCTGAACTTGTGTTGAACAGCTAATTTTTCTGATTTAAGTAAGTTTTTCACCTTAATTTTGTTGCTTCTTCTTGTTACTGAACATTATTTATTTTAAAGGTTTAAATTAAGTCCAAAAATAATGCAGTAATTATTATATGTTTTTCGTATTTGTTATGAAATTCACACTACTGTATATACTGCACTAGAAGTTTTGTGGATCAACATATGATAATGCAGTGGAACACCGTATTCGCGAGGTGTTATGGTTCTGGGTTTGGTCCTTGCTATAGCCTGTTCTTACTATAACTGAATTAGATCTGTCTGACCTGTAAAACCCAAAAAATCAGCTAAATATTTTATTACATTTAGTTGAAACGTATTTTACTAGAAATTATTTGTTATATCAATAAAATGATAGTTTACTTAAGCAGGTTGGCATGTGCTCTTTAAGAAGATACCCAAAAAGTATGTTGATCACGTCAAAGTGAATTACCGGTATTAACTTGGCGGTGCCCTTGGCTGCCGCAGTATTGTCTTATAATCAATCACTTGCTCGCCTCTGCTTCTTGCAGTATGGCAGTCCAGTAGTTGCTTTTAACAGATATTTTCACTTGTGACTTTCATGCGGCCCACCACACATTAAAGCCCCTTACTTATGTGCTCACATTTGCACAAGTGCAGCCCATAACTATGAGTGTTCCTGTTTACAAAGTGCGACATTTGTACATACACTCTTCTGTGAATAAAACATCTTAATTGATTCAGCGCAGTTTGAAAACACGGTTTTGATGGAAACACGAACGTGTGAATTAGAGACCTTAGTTGTAGCCGGCACGTGCATGAGGGAGCCAAGACAACAGCACGTGAACACGGGGCGTAGCAGGCAAGTGTTCGCTAGCTTTCATCTCGTGCATGATGCCAGTCCATCTGCATTCCAACTACCCTCCCTCCTCCTTATGTCTCCTTGCCTTGCTGTAACTTACGTTCATATGTCCATGGCTACCGTGTTACTGCTACTGGGCTGTAACTTAGTTCTCACAGATGCTGATGCACACATCATCTCTTCACTTTGATCTACCAGTAAAGTTTATGCTTCCGCCTACACTCAGTGTACTACTAATGTACGAAAATAAGGTGACTACAATTTACTGTAGAGTATACAGTACTCTTTATTTGTTACTGCAGGATAATTTTACAAGCAAGCTCTTTTCACTCTGCTGTACTTAGTAAAGGCAAGAAAAAAAATATTCCATCCGCACTTCCAATCAGCCAAGCTTGTCAGCAATGAGACAACTAGGACTGAATTTATTTTTGCATAAGTGCCACAGTTAGGACTGTTCACGGATGACGTTTAAAACCTGTTTAGAGAAATGTTAAAAGTGTGCACGTTTTTTTTTGTTATCAGACAGTCTTTTTAGCTTTGTTTGCACATTTAAACTAGCAATTGCTTACAAGTCTGTTGTGCGTCGTCATAATACTTGTCTCTAATGTTCTCGCTGTTGACTAGGCGTAGAGCCCAATTACCTTATCTTTCTTTTCTTCTACAACAAGATTTTCTGCTGTTCTCTAGCCTAGAACATGTCACGTGTATTGGAGGTAATTACTGTCAACAGTGTGGAGTTATTTCAGACACTGCCTTTTGCCTTCATAAAACAAGGAAGGTAGCTTGACTACAGTCCCTGTCTATACGTTTTGCTTTGAGTGCCAGGTGGTCACACAGGTGGCAGAAGCGTCTGCCAGCCCTTTCCTTCTATATATGTAATGATCTCATACTTGGTAGCAAGATACCTTTGCTTCTCATCTCGTAAAAATCACTTCAAAAAATCTAAGGCGGAAGTGCTGCGTAGGTTGTTAGTAATTGTAATCCAAAGTTGTAGTAAAAAAAAAAAGTCGTACTAAAAAATTTTTATCAATAAATCGAAGCAGAAAATACAAATTGACTTTAAAAGCACAGTGACTGCGGATGACTAGACATACTAAACCTTGTTGCATGTAAGACGGTTCTCTTGTAATTTCAGATAAATGCACTTGTTGGAATGGGTAGGGAGTTGAATTTTCAAGCCGGAAGACAATGTCAGAGGCATCACAGCAAAAAAAGTATGAATGATATAAGAAAAGAAAGGAGGGAGGGCCAGCTGGGGATGGCATAGCTATCGCAGATAGTATAAACTTGCTTCACACAGTCACAGAACTGACCAAGCCTGCTTCACATGATGTTGGTGGACATGTTACTTCTGATAAAACATAAATTTTCATGTTTTTTTATTTATTTTTTTATTTGACAGGGTCCCTTAAAAAGACCTCACTATAACAAAGTTCTCACTATTACCGAGCTTGCCATAGCGGGATTGCTTACTTGTGACAGAATTTGACGTTTTAAATTTATGTTTTTATTTTCATTGTTAGCATTAGTTAATTTTCTGTGTTTTTAATCTAATTGATGAAATGTTATTAAGTTTTGAATTATTCCAGATGAGTTGGTAACTGCTTCTGAACCAAGGCCTGATTCTAGCACAGAATGTGATTCAAAGGGTGCAGTAATGGATGATGGAGAGCAGCAGAGACCAATGCCGGATATGAAAGAGGTGCGTGTCATGGTCCATGATGTTATGAAGAATGTGTCAATCAAGAAGGAGCTGGAGGAAGATCAAAAATTCACAATTGTTAAAAAGGAATTGGGTGGTGATGAACAGCGGTATGATGAGTGGCTAGAAATACAAAAGGAACTGGGTGTGTACAGTAACGCTAATACACCTCATGTGAAGGTAGATTGTAGTAGAAACCATACTGTGCCACCTCAGTTGGAAGTGGTACACAATTCGGGTTGTGATGCCAGCATGCTAGGAGAGGATTCGATGCAGAGGACTCGGAACTGTTCGCCTCCTAGTTGTTATCAGGGGGGCACTGGTAGGGAACGACCGCGTGATGAGGGTGGAGGGGGTGATGTGTCAGAGAGGACCAAGCGTAAGGAAGTCTGTGATATTACCGAGAGTGGTGCATCGCCATTCCGGCACAAGAAGAGGCGTCACAAACGAAGTTCTTCAGACGAGGAAGATGGAGCAGGATGCGACGAGGACGACGACATCAACGCCCAGGTGCAGAGTGCCATAGATAGCATCCTGAACCTGCAGCGGTCAGAAGACGGGTTTGAGCTGCCGGGGAGCGGGGCCAGTCTGGCTGTGCCAGTCCCTGCTGAAATGGATGCGGAGGACACCCAGCAGCATTTGTTTGGCAGTGACTGTAATTCCTCCCCAAGTCTCGTTGTGGGCGTAGGTGGGTTCGCAGAAGACAGTGGGGCAAGCTCTGGTAACCCAGAGGATGACCCCGTATTAGACGAGGCTGTGAGGAGCATCCTGACGTCCTGACCCCTGGAGAACGTCACGCCACCGCTATTGGCCAGTTCCTTTCCTAACTGGTCTACAATGTGCTGACTACGCAGCACAGTGCACTCAGTATTCAACTATGTTGTTTCGTCATTTATTTATTCATTAGGTCTCTTAGAAGAAGCTAATAATTGTTGGCCACTTGTGTGATTTGTATGCCATTGTTGTGTAATTTTATCATTTCGTTGCGGAGAGTAAACTAGTGCATAATTTTCTATTGCATATAGTTCCTTATTTTTTCTTCTTTGTTCTTTTCTTTCCTTTATGAAGTAAATTGGTCTACAGTACTCTGTATGCGTACAGTTATATTTCCATATTCTTTGTAAGCTTTAGTATTTTTCTTTTCTGTTTGACACTGAGTCGGATTAACTGTTGTCATGTTGCACATAATAAATTGCAAATAAATGAATGAACTCCATTTTACATAAAGTTTAGAAGATTAATTTTAATTTTCCAGACATTAAATGTGTTTGTGTTTTTACGTATGGAAAGTTGTAGTAATGCTTGTGTTAAGAATAGCTGAGTAATACATTTTTGCATTATTTATGAAAGGAATTTATTGTTTACTCCCATTAATAATAGTAAAACCTAAAATCTAAAACCTGACAAATATTTTTGTTAAATAATATGTGATGATATTACATTGGGATGCTGCTAGCTTATTAATGTGGTGATGAAAAATAGTCTTTAGTATAACCAGTAATCTGTTGTAGAAAATTTGTTTTGTACATTAAATTTGAGAGACTTGATAACTTTTAGAATTTAATTTGAAACACTGGTCAGTTTTTTATTTATTATTATTAATACTGAAAACAGTTACATGTCACTTCACTGTTGCAGATTTGTTTGTTATCAAATAGATAATTTCTTCAGAGAGTGTTCAATCATTTTGCACGTTACGACTACCTGTGGGACCTAATCAGCAGTGTTTATGTCATCGAAATTTGTCAGTCTGGTCTCTTCAGTTATCTAATTGAACATCAAAATATTTTTGTCCACGTAGATTTTCTGTTCTTAAATACCATAATTGAAATGGGTGCCATACCTATCAATGGACAAAATGTCTGTCATTTTTTTTTTGAGAAGCAGTTTTCCTATTAAATTTGTAAAAATATAAAACACCAACCTAATTAACTGTGTTTTACCTAACACTCATGTGAGTACATACTCTATTAGAAGCAGACAGCACATTAATGTATAAGAATGGTTGCAAGGTAAATAATATAACTTCTTAAAGTCACTATTACTTGATATGTGTTATTGTCCTTGATCGGGTGTACAAGCCTTTATAAGTACAGCCCTGAAGTAATGGATTTTATTTTTTCTCAAAGGTGGTGTTATTTTTCCTCAATATCAAGGCAAAGAAGTAAGGTTATTATTATGCCCAAAACTTACATAAAAATTTAACCGTACATTTCTGTTCTGTTCAAATAATTATCTAAGTATGAATTACTATAGAAATAATACTATAAATTTAATATTCAAAGTTATACTAAATTTGTACGAAGGTAGCTATTTTACGAATATGCTCTTGGGAACCGTAAAAAAAAAAAAAAAAAAAAAAAAAAAAAGTTAAAGCTGTTAAAAAATGACGGTGCATGTCAAAGAGCAACGGTTGGCCTCTTTTTTTTTTCCTTCATTTTTCCCTTCTCTCTTTCTTTTTTTTCCCTTCTCCAGGACAAGCGGCAGTCATGTTTACCATTCAGGTTTATCTTTTAAATCGGAAGACGTCCGTCTTGTGATGTAGATTTATGTTTTAATGACAACTTATCTTATAGTCCCGCAAAACACTACGAAAATCGGGACCCCATTGGATACACTTTGCAGAAAAATTTCCATTTTAAAATTTGGGTGAGATGTGGGGTGCAAAATTGGCCTCAATCGATTTTACAAAGGTAGCAATTTTACAAATGTCATGTTATAAACGGAATCGTCAGTATTCGTAAAATCGAGGGCCTAGTGTACATAAAATGATTGTGTCCAACACTCATGTGAATATGCACAAAAGAAAATTTCTCTTGTTCTCTTGTGGAAAAGAAATGATATGTTCAATAGATAAAGAAGGCATGTCACAAGTGTTAAGATGTATCGTTTAAGGGCCTGGCAGAATTGGTATTGCTGGTGGTAGTGCTGGTTAACATGTGTGAAATCTGCCCGTGTTATATTTTTCAAGTATTAATTTTATTTATGAATAAAATAATGTGTAAATAATTTACTGTGGGTGGAGGCAAATATTTATTATGTAGAAAATATGTAGGTTTTTTTATCTCTCTCTCACTGTCTCTCACTCTCTCTTTCTCTCACAATCGTAAAACCTTGAATAGCATTGCGGTTGTTCCTTATATCCTAATAATCAACAAAACCTGGTCACATGACCAACATAACCTACCCTACTCCAGCGAGTGAATTTTCATAAGCACGTATCACAACTTGAAATCCATGTAGTAAAATAGATAACAAAGAACTTACTGTATTTTTTAAATAATTGAAATACTTAGAGGATGCTACAGGCTGCTTAAAATTTTGTTGTCCTAGCATGTAGCATACAATTTTGCATAACAAGCGCAGCAATATTTTATTGAACGTTACGAAAAAAATTAGGGTTATGTTTTTGTTTGTATCAGGTAAGTATTGTATTTACAAATGCTGTTCCTAACCCACTAACTATAAACAGAAATTTCCGTACCTCATACAAAATTTAAACTCTCAAAACTGTACGCAGTATTTTTTAACTTTATAAAACTGTGTTGGCAATAAGTTGAGTTTCTGTTTACTATCAAGCCAGTACCTGCAATAGAAACTACATTTGTGTCAATTATTAACATCAGCAACTGCCAGTTGCTGCCTGCACTTCGTGATTGGTCCACATCAACCAATCACAGTCCACCAGCCACCTGCACCACCACCAGCAATTGCAATTCTGCCAGGCCATTTAGTGTTTAAGAATGATGGGTGTTATCATAACCTCGAAACTGTGTTGACTAATACGACTGTGAATGTATTGGAACCTGTTGTACCTGTAATATATGTTGATACTCTCAATACAATACATCAAAGTTCGAATGTACGTAAATGAAGACCAGAAGGCTGGAGGCAGAAAAAAATGACCAAACTTGTTTGTTTACGAATTTGCAAGAAAACGAAAAAATCGCATATGTAAAAAATAATACAGCATTACATTTGTGTTATTTTGGGATTTTATTGTGGTCGTGAATTCATCAGGGCTCTATTTATAAGGCCTATTGCACTTGATTGATATACCGGTTGCTGTTTCTACAAGCTGGTATATAATATCCCGGTAACACAACAGAAGCTTTATATAAGTAAGTGTGTGTGTGCACTTACATTTATAGATGGAGAGTTTCTTCTTTTTCTTCTTCTTGGGAATGATTTGTTAAGGTTCATGTAGTGAATTCTGTGCCTTTCCTAAGTACTGAAACGTTTCTTTCTTTACTGTTTCTTTTGCCATAGCTTTATGGTATTATGGTGAATTTGCGAGGGTAATAGACAAGAGAATTGTTTTTTATTATGTTGGTAAAATTAAACATCATACAAGATTTGAATGTTTTTGTTGATTTTCTTATAACTAGATTCTGTCATATTTTGTGGCAGTTGGAATAAATTTAAATTTCTCTGATATAATTCTGCATACAGATCAGGTGATGTTTATTCTACTTGTAATTACTAAAACATGTGGATATTAATGCACAAGTACATTCATAGTTGTGCTTGCAGGTAAGAGAATTAAACATGGAAGACTTATTTCTTGCAAGTTCATGCAGTCGCAACATTTCCTGGCCATTCGCTAGCCAAGTCAGCTTCCTCTGGTGGTGAATGGTGGCATACTGTAGTATGGTGGGTGGTAAACTGTGTTTGGTAACTAGTACACTTAACGGGCAAAGGGTGAACTAAGGTGTGGCGGGTAGTTTGAAATCAAGTAATCGTATGTTAGGGCCTTGTGGCTTTCTGGATTTTATAATGTTCTGATGGGTTAATTCCAAACGTCTCAGTTCTGCACTATTGTCTTGGGGTAGTAAGACCAATACCACTAGGGTGTTACAACAGGAGTCAAAATTATGTTTGTAGGAAGCTGCATGTGCTGGAATGGGTTTATTCTGAGGATTTAGGCTGGAACCGGCTATGGGTTGTTTGGTATTATATTTTAGGTACACACATATTTACTCGTGTATAGTGTGCCCTTTTATCACAAAAAAAAAATTTTGGGGTGCACACTATACACAGAAAATAGAAAAAAGTTTGAAAAAGGCCATGGCAGGAAGGAGGGGGGGAGAAGGTGGAGTTGTAGTAAACTAACAGGGTGTCAAGAGTAGGAGGAAAAGAGAGAGAATGTTCTCACCGCCCAGTTCCTCCATCAGTACTCCTCTTCCTTTTCTTTTTCTCCCCCCCCCCCCCCCCCAACCTTTCTGAAACTGCAGCTGCAAAAGTCACTTTTTTTTTGTTTGACGTGGCAGAAACAAAAGTTTGTTGTGGGTGTTTATGTTTATGTTGACGTTGACATGCAGCGGAAAGATAAAAACTGGGTGAAAATAGAAACTATGCAGGACTCTTTCATGTACTCACTTTACCCCAAACTGTTTATAATATCTGCATGTCTTACGTATAATTTCGTCCAACTCAATATGATGAGATCCCATTGTTTTGTTTAGTAATCTTGAGACTAAAGTATATTCTAATTCTGTCTTCTTCATATAATTCAGTTCAAGAATTATTTTGAAATTGATTTGAAACTTACATGGAAAAACACTAAATTTCAGCTTAGTAGGGCACCGAGCCACTCCTCAACTCACCTCGGAGTTTCCCATTCAACATTGAAGTAAGTTTCCAGCAATTGCATGAAACTTATTAAACACTTGGAATTTGTCATTCATACTATACCACATACACAGGCTAAAGTTGAGGGAGGCCTTTGGCTGTTGTTGTGGCTAATAGTTTACCACTTGACAGCAAGTTAAAAGCTTGGTGTAGCCAGGGATGCATTTCAAATATGTGAAAGTACCATTAGCGATTTCTCTTTTCCTTGCAATAAATTGTTAATGTAAAATTGATTTTTTTATGCTACAGCACAGCTAATTTAACAATGGGCATTCAGAAAGAAGTCTTATGTCAAGGCCAAATAAATTATGCTTATTCTTTTAATCAATCCAAAATGTGTAAATGTAAAGGCTGGAAGAAGAGCTGAATGGAATTAGTGAGTGAATGAATGAAGAGATTTTCATCAGCACCTAACATGTAGGTTTTTAACGCTAATGAGGGGTGACATATAATGCGAGTATTGAGCAGTGGCAAAATGAGGGGGTGGGGCAAACGAGAGATCCCCGAGTCATTTTAACTGTGAAAGCCTTGCTTTAATGGACCTCAATTCAACATTACTCGTATTTTATGCACTCACAATTATTTCTCGCTGCCCGGCTTTATTACCAATTTACTGCATGTACAGATTGAACTGGTTACTAAAAGAAGCACAGTGCTGTACAGCACAAGCCAGAAAATATGAAAGCAGTATTCACAATATAGAGAAAAAATATTGTTGGCGATTTACTGATGCAGTTTTATTCTGTGGTAGAGAAGATTAAATGTGGGCTGTATGTGACCACTACAAATAGATAAAAAATAAAAATTTAACTAAAGTTCTTATATAAAATTGAACTATATTATTATAATGATTATGATGAAATACATACAGGCACATTTTTTTATGCAAACACAAAACAATAGCTGATAACAAAAGAAAATCTGAAAACTAGGATATGATTACAAAAGTATAATGCATATTAAGTTTAAATAAAGATTTATTTGTTATTACATAGTATATTACATATTTTAATATTCACATCCTTTTTGTCATTGCTATACAAAACTTTCCTTCTTTACCTCTGCATCCGAGGCCTTGGAATCCAAAGGCTTCAAGAGCTCCGATTGACTGCTGCTCATTGTGCCACATTGCTCTATTGTGAATACCACTTCAAGATTATGAAATGTGATACTTGTATATCCAAAAGTACCTATAAATTACATTTGAACACTCCAGATACGACAGCCTAAAACCTAGGTTTTCATTTGCCATACAAATTCCTCTTTTTGGCTATGAAAACAAGTTTTTTAATTGCATTAAGACTGCCTAATTTATATACGAAAATAGTTTGGTAATTGCTTGTTGAAAATCTTATTTTTATCCGTACATTGGGAGATGATTTATGATAGTTTGTGCTACAGTGAAACTATTAAACACGAGTGGGAATGTGACACGATCCATTTTGAATGTATGATATTAAGTACAATATTCAATTGGTAAGATTTCTAGTATACCCTATGCTTCAAAACTGTAAAACTTACTTATATTACAAAGCATAGTAATGCATTGAGCAGAAACAACTACGTACGTATTTGGAATGAAAGGAAAAAAATATCAAAAATTATCAGACGTTAATAAAACTTAGATAGAGATTGGGTTGATTTCAACTAGTTGTGCCGTTTACAACAGCCTTTTGTAGCCATATGTAGCTGTTTCCATTAGCAGTAACTGTGAAACCAAAACCAGTTCTCTTGGTGAGAATAATTTTCAACATTTTTCTATGTTAATATTTTTTAATGAAGCTAGCACCATCCTAATAATACAATGGGCAAACTTTTTAATTTGTGGAAGTCAAAACTATTTTGTTTATAGAGGACTTACAGTAGTATTTTTCATTTAATATGTAATGATTGTGTTTTAATGGCTGCACTTAATGCTTGTCAGCTTCGGAAAATGAAATGCTTAGTTCTTAGAAACTTCTGTTCATGTATCTATTTTTTTTTCTTTCCTTTTAAGGTAAGGCAATTTTGTCAGAAAATAAGTTGCTATGTATGAAAAACAGCGTTATCTTGTGATATAATTGGACTTCCTGTACCCTTGCAGAATACACTACATTTTGTGGACTAAACTTTCAAGCACAGTGCTTGTAAGCTAGCCAAGACACACACAAGATTTCATATTTGTTACTAGGCATTGTGATTTTATGAAATAGTGCACTTTTAATTTCACCTCATGGTGTATTTTATATTGATACAATTTTGGTGCTATTATAAGTAAATCAACTTTGAGCAATGTTAATATTTTCACTTTAAGTCTGTTTGGCTTAATATATATAACATATTAATTACTATTGCTACCTGAAATGTCAGTTCAGGGTCACTTCATGTGAAAAATTACTTGTTATTTGATAACTTACTGTGTTTTTAATTTTGTGTACTTACTGTCAGTAATCATTGGCTAGCAAAGATGAATGTGTGTTTTTCATTTTAGTGATGTGCTGCAACATTAAAGTCAATTTTTAAAATTCCTGTTACACCTGTAACATCCCTTAGCTAAATTATTTTTGCCAACAGGTTATACACTACAGATACGGGTGCATCATACCAGAAGGGCGCATGAACCATATGTTGTATATGACTAATACTCCCGTATGGCATGATACCCTTGATCTTGTAAAGTCTGAACTTTTTGAGTTCTAAATTGGATCCAATGTTTAAAATTTGCTGTGCAGACTTGTTTAACACATGCAGTATTTAATCAGTTGTGGTAGAAACCACTACCCCTTCAAGATGCCTTTTTGCCTTAATTACCGTAAAGTTGAATTTAAATAAAAAGCAAATACGTTGTGGGTAAATGTGGATAGAAAAATTTAAACACATAAGTTGCTGTATAAAAGTGTTCTGATTCATAAGCTAAGGGATGTGTGACTTTGTTAGTGGATGGAAATGTTGCATTCCTAAATGCTAGGCTTCACGTTGCATTTTTTGTGAACTTGTCATGGGCTACTAAACAGCAAAGTTGTAGTTATTATGTTTATAATTCATTTAGGTAAGAGTGTCAGCACTGTGCCACAGTGCCATTAGTAAAAAGTCGTTTGGATTTTGTTAGTAAATGTTGAAATAACAGTGAAAAGAATTAACAAAATCAAAAAATGTAATTTATGTGCACAGAAACCATAAACATTTCTTGTGTTACTACCAATAAGCCTTTAATAATTTAATATGTAACTGTGCAACTGCAGATGTTTAATGTAATGTACAACATGTTCAAGGATAATCATTTACATGCTGTGTTGTGACAGCACAGTATTTGTATGCACCAATTTTTTAAAGTGTTCTGCAATGAATAAGAGGCCAGGGTAAGTTTTTGCTATTTTAATATTTTGTCAGGTGTGTGACTGGGCATCAATTTAATTAATTTTTTTTTCTGAAACTGCATAATTATGTTACATGAAGACTTTGTTTAGCATACCATTAAAACATATTAAAATTCACTGTTTTTTTATACTAGAAAGTATACCATACATTATTTAGCAGTATTTGCCTAAATTGTCTCCTCAAACTTATGATTATGATTGTAAGGAGTTGTGTCTTCCTAAGCATTGCACATTTTTGTATGAATCATTTTAAGCTGTCTTTCTTTCCTTTGTCACCATTAGCACTAGCAAGTGCCAAAATACTGTTTAATTTAATATAAGTGAATGTGGAATTTATTGTATAGAGTTATTTTTCTTTCTCAAGTTCCTCGTGTTATAAAATTAGTGTTTTGAATAGGTATGTGTGCTGTACTTTTTTTTTGTTTGTTCAGATATACATTTGTGTGTGCTGAATGATTCATTTAAATGGTCTTAAAATGTGAACATTAAAGGTAGTACTAGTACCTACATGTGTACTGTATTTCACATTTTTCTATTGTACATCTAATGACCTTAACAATAGACTTACTTTTGCTGTGGCCTCAGAAACATGCTATTTCAATGCCTGTGATATCACAAGTTTCTAAAAGAAGATGAATAAAAGAAGTGCAGTCAAAAAATTTCCAGTCACACTGGTTGTGAAGAAAATGTGGATACGGGTCAACGTCTCCTCAAAGCAATATTTGAAAGAGTACAAGTTTGTTTATATTTAGTAGTGACTTGAAACACTGTTTTTGGTTGTACATTTGCACACCCGTATCACCTTTGAAACTGTTTAAAATTTATTCAGCTAGCTAACATACATGTTATATGTTTAAATTACACCTTTCATTGTTGATGAAATATAACCAATGACAAGAAATGCAAAGGTAAGGAACTATATACATCCACGTTTCAGCAAATTGTTTGTAGTGTTTATGTGAAAATGTCGACTTCAGTTTAGGAAACATTCAAAGAGATTATCACTTAGCAATAATTTTGGTGGTTCAAAACAAAGACTTGACTGTGCCCTTACATTGTTAGTGTGGTTAAAATTTGTTATTGAATGTATTAGGTGTTTGTTCATACAATCAATCATGTTGGAGTACAAAATTCGGTGTCAATGTGTACACATTGGGCAATTTATGGGACTGAAAGTTTCCAAGGCAATTAATTATATATTTCAGTTATTAAGTTCATGGAATTAGTGTAGACTAGACACAGGAAGAAGTTGACCCATGTAGTGTAGATTTTGTTGTAGATGTAACCTCACTTCAGCTAGTGAATAATTTAATTGCATTCAAGCCTTGTGTAATGTAATAAATTATCATACTGCAGGCTGGAGTGTTACTCAGTTTGATACTTTTAAAAATGGGGTGTACTTTAATTTTTTTTTGTATTGTTACAAAACAGACAAGCCGGGTTGGGGAAATCAGTAGTATCTGAACCTGTCTTTACATCACAAGGCACCAGTTTTACGACCTCTTGCAATACATCTTCATAAACTACCTAAGTCATTGCTGTTAAAGCCACCTATATAGATGTGAACTAAATACTGCCTATTTACATCATAAGCCATCATTTTAGTCCTGTAGGAAAATGTCACTTTTTCTTTTTGAACATTTTAAGTGTCCAGAAAAGCTTTGTTAGAAAATAACAATGGAAACAGCTGTAAAAATTTAAAACTGATATTCTAAGTAAGCTGCATATCATTGTCTTGCGTGTATTTTGACTTAATATTTGTTTGTTTCTGTGTACAAGGGACCATTACTTAGTACAAAATGTAAATGCTCGTTAAACAAAAATATAAAGTGAATGTATGCAGATGTCTTAAGAAATGTACGGGTGTGCAAAATTAATGTAAATTAGTTGTTTTGGCTAAGTTTGTAATGGGTTTATGATTGTTGTGATGTTTGGAATTGAGGGTGCTAAAACATGTCGATAATGAGCACAACCTGCAGTTATTTCCCTGCAACCTTATACACAGTTAGTAGTCTTGTCGCAACGACCAAACTGCTGTGATTTGCCGTATCATATTGGTACAACGGTCTAGTAATAATTATAGTGTGTATTGAAGATGTATTGTTGAGTATTTTGATTGTAACTTCAGTTAATGTTTAATGCAAAAATTATACTAACAGTAGGAACGTGTGGCTTGATATTTGAGGAATTTTCAAGTACAAATTGTTAATTAGTGCGCATTAAGTACTTCCGTGAGTGTTTAAACAATTTTACTTTGATAAAGATGAAGAGAAAAGTTGAATGCTAGACTGTAAATAAGGTCTCCAGTATTAATTTATCCATGCAAGATGACTTTTTGGCTATGAGCAAAACTAGATGTATGCTCATAATGGTTTGTGCTTCTTCCAGGGATGTAAATGTAAACTGTTCAGTTGCAAACAATCAACCTCACAGCTTCATAGTGCTTTCAGTAGACAGCTCTCCTGCAATTTCTTTAAAACAGCATGTTAGTTAGTATTCCCATGACAATTACATTACAATTTTGTGTGTACACTAAGTTGCAAGTATGTACACTGATGCTATGTTCTTCCATGATACAGCACATGCAACTGTGCAGTTTTCATCAAGTCATGTTACTATGTACTAAATAGTGTTTTGTTAGTCTATCAGGCAGTTTTAGGAACAGACTGCCCTTCAATCTATTGTAGGATACAAAAATAATGCCCCACACACAAGTTGAATAGTTGAATCATTGGCCTTAAAACATTTTGGTGTCTAGTTTTAAAAAAGTTTTAATTTCATCTCTATCTCTCTCATTTATTTTTGAAGAAAGACTGAAAATGTCCTTTTTTAGAGTTGTAGAATTGTGTATGTTATGGTTCTTGAAATTATTTATTGCTGATTAAATTTGTATATAATTGTACTTAGGGTGCTGAGTATCTAGTCTCAGCATGCACATTTTGCAATGATCAGCGATGTGGAAATACATACATATGTACATAAAATATATGTAGAATTCTGCCAAAGGCCACGTTTTATTATTCCTATTATTAACAAGTGGACATAATGCCGGTTCCTATGTTGATGTACTGTACATACTCGAGAAATGGAACGCGCCTCGCCATTTTCAAAATGTGTTGGAACAGAGTTAAAAGAAAACTGTTTGTATTTTGAAAAAGAAAAAAAATAAGTCCAATTCTTTGTGTAATTTTATCTGTAAATTGTGTATGAATTCTGAAGCCCGTGTGAACTTGCAAAGGCTTTGAACATTTGTAAATTAACTTTTAAGCAATTTGTATGAAAGAAAATAGGAGTAAAAATAAGATATTTGAATTACATTGAAGTTATTTATTATGTTGGTATTATTTTTATTGAAATATTGCATTAAACTGACTGTTCCTAAAAATTATATAGGCGTAGTTATTTGTGTTTTGGAAATTACATTGCAGGTTATAAGAAACTTTTCATGACAAAAACATGAGCACTTACAGGTATCAATTTTGGTCACTAAGGTAGTTCATTATACTTCTGCTGCACTTTTAGAATGTAAGGTACCGGTAATTAGAATGGTATGAGTCAATGTGTGTAGAAGAATATTTTGTTGCAGAACTTCATTCCCTTACAGATTCTCAAAATATTTTAGGATAAATTGGCCTCCTACGTTGACTTTTTTTTGTCGTGTGCTTAAAATGTATACCAGTAAATATTTATTATAAAACAATGTGTTAGAATATATAGTTGGAATTGGTTAAGCTTTAGATCAGCTTATATTCTATGGAAACATTTGAATCTACTGTATACATACTGTATAATATTTTGCCACATGCAAATATAAATTTAAATTTGTACTTTCCAGTTTTTGACTGTTTACAATGCGACACAAACACTTGCAAGGATTACCTACACAGAGCAGGGGGCTGACACTAGGTGCATTATTATTAATTCGTTTTTCTATGTGACAGCCATGCTGGAAACACTAAAGGTTAAATACCATGGTTGCCACAAGTATAGAAAACCGGGAAAAGTCATGGGAATTGCGAAAAGTTCTGGAATTTTATCTTAAGTGTCTTTTTTTCGTAATTAAAGTTTCGTAAATCATGCTACGCCCTCTGATAATTTCCCGTAGAAGTTGCGGATGTTGATGATGCTGCAAGACCGGCCGTGTAGCAGAGTTATATTACGAATGTGATAATTGTACGAGAATTATAGTACTACTGTTGGTAGGAATTATTGTAGGGCTGTGAAAGAATGAAGAGGGTTCAGTATTTTCGTCAACTAACGTATTACGTTTATAGCTGTGTTACCCCATTTCTATTACATCACACGAACATAGCCCGAGCGCAGCCGAACCGATCCGATCGTCAAATGCAGCCAAGGCACGTAAGCACGATTACATTATGGACTATTCGAAGCTAAAATGGCTATTAAATTGTCTATTTTTGTGGAGTCGTAGAAAAACATTCATCAGATAACTGTTTTGCTGTGTGTATATGAACATTTTGAAGATCTTTCTTCCTGTAAATACAGGTTCACACATTTGTGTTGGTGTTTGTTTTGTAAGTACGTTTTCTGCAGTGCTAGAACTTAAAATTAAGTTGTGTTAATTAATTAGTTATTATGACAGTATGTTTAAGCTCGGAAATTTGTTGTCTGAACAGTCACATATTTAATATTCAGAAAATTATGTGATAAAATGGGATAAATAACTTTGAAAACGTGGAGATATAACCTCAGAGGCATGGTACATATCCGTTAACAAACTTTTAAAGGTTCACACAGTATCTGCATATTCAGATTTCCATGTAATATTTTTCTTTCTTAGTAAATTTTTTTAATTACTCTTCATATAAGATGTCAGGAAAGCTGTTGAAGCATATCCCATTGATCTGGATACAATGGGGGATTTAAGCAATTATGTTCAGGGGCATGGGATCAGAGGTGGATCCAGGACTGGGTCATAAAGGGGGAGTTATCCTCCAGAAAAATTTGGATTTGTAGGTACAAAATGGTGCTATTTCAGGAACTTCCAGGCCGAAAATTTGAATATACTGCTTTAAAACATGGTAATATTTTTTACGATAAATTATGCTTTTAAATGGAAAACCTTTGTGCTGACATACAAAAAATATATTGTGACGTGCAAATATAGTCACCACCCCAATTAATATGAGTACAGCTATCAACAGTAATCAATTACCATAAATTACAGTAACATAATAATAAAAGCATGTCAGGAAGCTGATGAGAAAGTTTTTATAAAGGAGTTATCTATGTACAGAATTTTAGTTGGGAAAAACTAAAATGTATATATTTTGTCCCTGTGGAAACAACAGGTGCTTTTGGCAAGCATCTGCGCCTTCTCGCCCCCCACCCCCTTCACAAGTAACCTCACTCATGGCCGGACGAGAGAAGAAAGCCAGCCTATAGTATTTTAGATACAAATGTTAAATTGTTATAATAATTAGAATATAAGGAATTGAGGAAAACATGTAGGATCATTGTCGAAGTGTAGTGGAAAGAAATTGAATGATTATAGTAATAATAAATACGGCAATTGCAGGAAGTTACTGTCCTCAAGAGGTGGGCCATCGTTCAGAAGCTGTCTCCTGATTGGTCCAACTGACCCAAAGACTGCAGGGCAAGCGACAGGGTTGTTAGCACCAAACAAAAGCAAAGTTAGGTTGTTAACAGATTTTGGCACAGATATTTTCGAGCTGCGGAAGACGGCGTTGAGACGGATAACAGTGGGCCGGGGTGCCACCGTAGGGCATCAATTTAGGTGTCAGAACGCCTTTAGAGACGGGGTTGAATCAAGAGATCGACGAGCCGGAGTGACACCACGTTTTCAGTTCATGCATCAGGTTTCCTACGAGTTGCGGTATTCGGACCAGTTATTTAGAAGTGTTGCAAAGCATCAGCAAGTCAGGGCAACAGACTGCTGATGACGCCCTGGTAATCTTCGACGTAATTTAACTAAATTAGGCCTACATTCACGGATATTTCCAACGCCTGTCACAATCAACAATCGACACACTAATCAGCAACACACATGAATGGATTAACGAGATTATGTAATATTTTTTGTGTGTTTACTATCTACCTAGAAATATTTTCCTTTATTTTTGGAGAAAAAGTCATGCTATAGGCAAGTAAATACTTGAAAGATTTAAGTTTTATTTTACAGTAAAATAAATCTTAAGGAAATTTTTTTAAAAACACCTCAAAATGGCTGCACTCCATATTTTGGGCAAAAAATGTCAAAAACATGTGGTGCCATTGTGCGAGAAAACTATATCACATTTGAGACCATAGATAAACTTGTGCAGATATATTCATTTGTCAACAATAAGTAGGCGGTTGAACATGTTCTACAGATTTTTCCAAATAGGAAAATGGGCTAGAAATTAGTTCAGTCTTTAAAATATTGGTTTCCTGTACATCATCTCAATTTTTCACAGTATAATAATAATTTACTGTACATGTTAACTTCACTGTCAAAATTCTACAGCAAGAATCTTCTAAAAATAATAAAATACCTTTAAAAAGTTCGTGAATGTAAGTTGAAATATTACAAGATTTTATAAAATTTTTTAATGCTAATTTCAGGATTTTGAAAATGAACTTGGCAGCAGCCCTTAACTACGTATTGCTGAGACTAAAAAAGTACAAAACTGACAAACCTTGTATAGTAACGGTTGTGCACGAGATTTCAGTAAGAGCTTATCCAGTTGGGACTGATATTACCGACTTCTAATTACTCTACGCACTCAAAACCACAGAATTTAAGGATGTCACAAAACAAGTACAATGTGAAGATCTGCTTCGACAAGTCTTTTTTTATTATGTTAGCTTTTGAAAAACATATGTACTTTAATTTTAATGACTAACAAACCGAGGGCCGATTTCTCAATGTCTGGTTTTTTCCGATTATCTTTTGCTTAAATTTTAATCAATGGTTATCAACAATTTCTGGTTTTCAAGTACTGATTAAGGTTAATAAATGGGTTGACAGTTGGTAACCAAACACAAGAAGCGGTACCAATTACAGAGGACTCTGACAACAAGCAAGTTTGTGTAATAATTTGACTGATATAAGTTCGTGCATTTAGAAAAAAATAATTTTTTGGATGATTATGGCAGATGATTTAAATCTTTTTATTTCATGATGCTGGTGAACATGTAGTAGATTCATAAAGAGACCAAGGTTATTCCGAAAACACCCAAATAACTTGCAGATGTAAACTTTGTACAAACCTATGTAAATAAATGCACATGGCAATGTAAAGCGGAAACATCTAAGCTGGCGGAAAATAAAAATCAGTCGGCACACAAGACAGTGCATCTAGGGTAATTGTTTGCCCTGGTGTTTGTCAGGCACGACACGCACACAGCCAAAATATGCAGTTGCATAGGCACATGTATTTACTTGGGAAGTGCGCAGCGAGTTTCAAGTTTGCTATCTTATTTTACAAAACTAGCCGAGTGAGTCCACCTGAAATATTAAAATATTCTGCACTGGTCACTTGCGCTACTTTTAACCAGTTGTTTACTTGATGCTCTTGAGAAAATAACTCGGTCATGCCCATAGAGTTGCTAGATATTTTTTTTTGTTACGTAGTAGTATTTAGTGCAAAAAAATGCTGTCTATGCTTGTTTTCTTGAATGTGTGTGTATATTTTTGTTAGATCTCTAAATATTCCGGACTTAGGTACACCATGTATAATTCATGCTGATCTGCACTTCTTTATACACACAGTTCATTCTGTATTATTTGTAATGAAATATTTTACAATATTTGAGAATTTTAATATATTTTCTATCCTACTATACTGTAAGGTAACCACGATCGAAAGCTCTGGTATTTTGTCATAGTTTGCATAATGCTGGAATCGCAATGACACTATGGACATAATGCTAAAGGCATGTAGCAAATAACAAAAAAAAAAATCTGCCATTCAGTGTCGTGGCTTCTGTCACATGGTGAAAAAAAAAAGGCTTAATGTCTGGCAAGTTATTAAATTAGTATTGCGTCCATCGAGCTATTGTGATTCCAACATATCACATACCTCAAGCCAATACAAACATCACTACGCACACATAATCCCCATACCATATATTTGTAGGGCTCAATGGATGTGATAAATAAATACATTGATTTGGCAGTCAACATGAGGGTTCTCTTGCCAGCCAGAAGTAATGTCTGAGCGGTGAACATTCACATGACCATTTGCCCTTTTCTCTCCAATTAGCGGAGGCCAAGCAACCACACAGACAGATTTTGCACAAGGGCACCAGAACTTGGTGATCGATATGTATGAGACCTGCATAATAAATTTTTAATAACAACAACGTTAATTATAATGGGTATGTCATGCTGTGTTGAGGGCACTACCTGCCAAACGTTTTAAACGTGTTGCAGCATGTTCGTAAGTACCTTTTACGTAATTATTCATCATGCACCTAGGGTGCCAATGTATGAAATCCCACTTCAGAAAGGACGGAATGATGTTAAGACACTGTGCCCAGTAAAAAAAGCATTTCTAAACCATCCAACACAGCTAAAAACAACCATTCAGATTGGGGTACACCAATACGTCATTTAGCGTGACTTCAAACTGAGTGAATTTAACTACAAAGACAATTTTTTCTGTCCGTGTTTCAAATTACATGAAGTTAAATTTCAATGTGAAATATTTCTGTAACGCTACGAAGTTTGTAGGTATGTGCATCTGTATACCCCTGTGCAGGCACAGCGTACGTCATCCTAGTGTGGCATTAGGTCTGGTTTGAAAATAGAAAACGCATGTGCTTCGGCACTCAGTTAAGTTTCATCATCAATTGCTTCGTGTTCCAAGCGAATTGGTATTCTATTACGACGTGATCAAGTGATACAGTTAAAAACTGTAAAAACACATCGCTTGAGACAAAACTAGAAGTTATAAGCAGAGCAGATGCTCATGAGGAGCATATACTGTACAACTTATATCTGGACGGCTTTTATATAAGAGGAACCAAGCAACTGTCATGCCGACATATGCTTGCAAATGACCTCGCCTACAAAAATGCAAGACAGTGTAGCATAGTGCAAACTGTGCTAACATGGCGGTTAGAAATATCCGCAAGGAGTTTGCCAATAGATGTTTTAAAACTCATTCTTGTTTTGTAGTCAGTGGCTCCTCATAGTCACGTAATTCATATAATACTCGCCTTATTGCAAGGATAAGCAAGTACAACACAATTACATTCAAAATGTGATATAAATTGAATGACAAGGTTATATGTTACTTAAAGGGGTTTAATCCAGCATAACAGATTTTGGCGAGTGTATTTTTTTAATTGCGTAGTACTTGTCGGATATATGTGATTCCAGCCACACTATGCATCACACTTAATGGTTCAATAACAGTTGACCAGAAAATTTTAAACCTCTAAATCATCATGCAATTTATGAACAGCTCTATAAAAAAAACTTAAAAACAATGTAAATTTATGCAATTTATTGTAAAAACGTTAAAAAGACATACTTTCTGGCTGTTAACTCGTGTGTTAAAGTGAACACAAAAATATTATTTTGTTACAAATTGTGCACCATAAGACGACAGCACAATATAGGTACTAAACTTTCAACTATCACCATCAGAGCTTGTTGAGTCATAGTCTTGTGACACTAGTGAATTCTTCTCGTTTGTGATGATCTCTTCACTGGTAGCACTGCGCACTGTAATGCCAAGACTGTCCCTACTCAAACTGCTTTCAGACAGATGCTTCATGGCTCGCACACCCAGGAATGCTGGTGACACTCCTGTACAGCTGCGAAGAGCAGGTCGGTTGATTATTTCACTGCGAGTCTGTGATGTTCGCTCTGCAATAGCTGAAATACAGGTCAGTGAAATATGTACTTGTATGGAATGCACATTTATTATCTTGTGACAAAATACCAAGTTAACATTTCACTATTATGACCCATACTAAGCTTACAACCAAGAGGAAAAAAAATTATGTTTTAGGTGAACGATAAACAATAACTGGTTTAACGGATTTAGTAAGAAAACTATTGTCGCTACAATTTCCACCATTACAATAAACATCTTAAACCTTTCTTAAAACTGATGACTGAAAGTAATTACAATCATCTAACAAATTGTATTTTGTGCTAGCATTTACTTAAAAGTTATCATACTTTTTATTAGGAACAAGTGTCCTAAACCTAAAGGTGCCGAAGCGATGAGGGACATTCCAGCAATTTTCCTAGCACAAAGAACTGAACTGGAGTTCATTCAGTTTCTTCTCTTTTTTCAGAAGTGACCTTATAATTTCATGATGTCGTAATGAAGACAAAGATAGGTTGCATGTCTTTAAAGTTCTATAATGTAAATTTTCTACTTAAAATTTGCAGTGTTAATGCCAGTTTTAAAATCTTTTTGCCTTTACGAAACAAACGTTATAAAAACCGCAGTTGAAAACACTATTTTACATAGATTTTATCAGCAACTGAATTAAATCCTAAAATTCTATTAACTACAAAATGCTATATCTGTGCTTAAAAAGCAAATATGTGTATTATAACATACTAATATTAAACAGTGATAACGAATTGAAAAATTACAGCTTAGTTTCTTGTGCACACAATCGGTGCTTTCAAAGGTTTTGCATTCATATGATCATTCATAGATCACACATACATTAACTTACTTTTTGGCCATTTAAATCTTGGAAATAAATAAAAGTACCATTTTAAATCACATACTGAGTGAAAATTGAACACTACATACCTACATTTAGTATAAAAAAAATTGGGACATTTTGAGTTTAAGTCAACTCAAAAATCAATGTAAGGGCGAGTGCCAACGTACGTAAATTCATAGATACATAATTTTTTGACCAATATGCGCCGACATGATAAAGCACGGGATGAGGTGGCGATTGATTATGAAAACCGGGTGTGCTGTATTTAATAATTCTTGCCCAGAGCAAAGGAAAGTCAAGATTCGTTCCTTCATAGGGTTTATGACTACAGTATTATTTCTGTAGATAAGATTTGTTCAGCGGTGAAATATTATCTAGATGTAAGAATGAATGCCCAAACCAACCAGTAAAAAACACAAGAATTTGCTAAGGAAATACGGGGGAAAAAGATGTGGACAGTCGTGATATTTTTTCCATGACAAGAAATTACATACACTGTTTCTGCTAAAAAGTCAATTAAACATTTTGTTAGTTTCATAATTTGTCTAAACTATAGTATTTACTATCTTAAAAAAAATTGGCCAACATAGTGAAGACCATTTTTAAAAAACTGTCAAACAGATTTTTGATAGCTGGTCTTATTTAGGCTTAAAAAATAATTTATCCCGAAAACAGTAAAAACAGGAGAGCATTTAGAGGTTTGAAATTTAAGAATCATGTACATGTATATCTTCGCAATAAGATCACAGGCGAGGCTGAAAATTTGGGAGCAGCAAGCTTAATTACTGAACTCCTAGCAGAAATAATAGAGGAAGGTGAATATTTCACGTCAATGAAAAGATTGCATCACTGTTATTGTTAGTTACAATGTGCCCTGAAACTATAAACTTAAACCACTTTTAGTTTGTCATTCCCAGAACCCACTGGCATTTACAAAAATTGACCCCAGTAATCTGGAAATACAACACCAAGGTCTCTGCTACACGTGCACTATTTGGATATTGATTTAGTAAAAAATTTGTTCCTGAGATACAGAAATACTGAGCAAAGAATGAAATTGCATGCTACTTGTCTTGGCCACCCTGTAGAATTAAACGACTGTCATCGTACAGCATAACATAAATTACACAAGCACTTATATTTTACAGATACAAAACCACCCACTCGGACCAAAACACATCTTGTATATAGCACAGTAATTTACTTTACGTACGCTTAGCAGACACGTCTAACAAGGGGCACTGATAACTTCTTCCACAAAAGTTACGAATCGGCAGAGAAGTGTTCATTGAACAAAGAGGACCATAGAAAGGAAACTCTAATGTTGGACCCAAGCAGGGCCCAACTAATTTTGAAAGTGAGGGTACTTTGAATGACTTATTGCCACAAATGAAGAATTACGGTTGCCATTTAGATTAGTTTGTGCCGAGTGCTTACCATAATCGATTCTAATGATAGATATAAACTGATAGAAATTTATATTAACAGTGTATCAGACGAATATTATTATTTAAGAACATCCTGAAAATGTCTGATAATGTAATTACGTATATGAAACCTGAAAATATTTACATAGACCCTACTATGTAATATTTAGTTCAAAAATTGCCCATAAAATATACATGTTCGTATGGCTGTAATTGAAGAAATATATTAATTTAACTATATCACGAATAATATACAAACTGTTTTATGGCTTTAGCTATTACTGTACGGATGACATAGCGTGAGTTACACACACAATTTTTTAATGTCATATGTTAAATTAATTGACAATAAGTGTCTATTTTTTATTGTGATATTTTTGTGTTGTGGCAGAAACAAAGTAAACACAAAAACAAAGTGAAATTGTTACCGTACATTATAACACACAAAGAAAAGTCATTGGAATTAATCCTTTCCAGTCAAGCATCAGTAAAAAGGCCAGACGAAATAAGAACTAATATATTGTTTTCCACTCTTTGATACACGAGCTGGTTCACAGCAAGCTACAATTTATGATCCCGAAACATTTATCTACCTACAAGTTATTACCAATACACAAACATTAATCTCTCTGAAAAAAAAAAAACCTCTTACATTATAACCTCAAAACCGTAACAGCTTGCAACCTATAAACTTCTGGACGAATAATGGTGAATGAGAATGACTATTAAAATTATCAAGACAGTTGGTGCCGGTGCTGCCCTCATACCAGCAGGTGCTGAAGCTAGCAATTCTCAACTTCTTCTATTTCAGTTTCCCACACCTGGACGTGTTCAGTGTTGGTGGCGGCGCCGGTCAGCCACAGGCATCAGTCTGAAGGGCAGAATCATTTACCACAGCAGACCGAGTACTTAAGTTAATGGAGTGACACCAAATCTTATAAATTGTATGTTGTAAGTAATAGTTATGTAACTCTTGTAGCTACGTAGTTTTGAATATGAATGGCTCTTAAAACTTTTTTTTTCTTCATTTTTCCACCATAGATAAAATTTTATACATGAACAGGACATCAAAGATGCAGATCAACCTCACAAACTATTCAAATACAAGTTCACAAATGTAATACTACTGTATTTTGCTTTTATCATCAAATTTTGCTGTTAGTATCACCCTTGGGGGCTGTGGATAAATTATACTTGTGTTAAATTTTAATTGGATTTCACAAAAATAATGGATAGCTTCTTCCTTACCTATAAAAATATTTTAAGTTAGCTGGTATATAAAGCAAAGAATTTATAACCACAGTAAAACTCTCTTACGAAATATCCACTTAGAAAGTTTTTTACCTTAATAAGTTTGAATAGTTTTTGCCACTTCTATAAACACAGTAGAAATCTGACACTTTTAAGAACTTTTCCTGGCCAAGAAGTTTAAATTTTCCAATTCCTTTAGAAACTTTATAACACGGTATTAATGTATTACCAAACCAAGTTTTGAAGTTTGTAAGATACGTTACATAAAAATTCTAAGAAAAAATCTGCGAAATGCTTTTGTTCAAATGACTGTGGTATTTCCAAAACAAACTTTTTTTACGTTAATTACAACATTATCAACGTATTTCAATGTCATATTATTTAACGTACTGTTGAAAATTACAGAAAAATATCTGCAATGCCTATGTTGAAATATGAACAGAAACATGAAATTAAGCGTAATTCAATAACTTACAGTTACATGCAGATAAAAATTTCATTAACACTGCATCCATTGTGTTAAATGTTCGAAAATACTTTCCAACAGTGAAATAATTTTTTATTGCAACCACAACCAATGGTATCCAAGGTCATAATTCTGTAATTTCAAGGACAAGCAACTGTAGGCGTATTTTAGCGGTTGAATTGGTAGCGGTACCTGTGAACAGAGCATTTTAGCGCTCCTGTTTGCAAGGGTGTTTGCAAACATGCTGCAACCAGGCTGAGGGTGTTTGCACGTGTCTGGCAACCGAGGCAGGACGACGGTTACAGGGTTTGTTCACAGGATGTTTACCTTTACTTTTATTTCCTGTTTTGTTTCGAACAAATATGAAATCAAAACAAGCTGTATTTATGTGAAATATAGACGAAACTTAAGTTATTTTAAAATAAAATGATGCAATATTAATTTTTCATCATATGCAGGTGCATAACTAAATTTATTCCTACAATTTATTATGTTGTAAATGTAAAACAAATAGTGAAAGCCGCCTATTTTCCAATAAACGTATTCGTGAAGAAGTATTTTCCTTTATACAGTCCAATTCTATTCCTGATAAGGCAATAGCAAGTACACAATTTCGTAACTCCATGGTGGTAGCCATTTATGTTCACTGAATATTGCATTTTAGCGATTTCTTGTAAATGCAAACAGATTCGGCAAACGCTTGCTAACAGCTTGTGACCAATTCTACCGCTAAAATACGACTTGTGTGTGGCTGTGTAGGTACATGTTTACAAATTACATACAGTATTTTGAAAAAGTCTACAATGCATTAAAAAAATTAATTCTCATTTATGAGGCAGGAGAATAGTGTTTTCGGGCACAGACAGTCTCGTGCACCATTTATATACAGTAATACGTATGTGAAGTGTAATTTTTTGTCTATCTGAAATTTCAGGGAATTTCTTTTCCTCGATTGCAGTTCAAGGGCACAATAAATGTTAAAAAATATATTAATAAATAAGTGTTTAGCTTCTGCAAAAGTCATAGGATGGCAATACTGTATTTTGTCAAAAAAAATTACCCTTGTGTAGAGGTGATCATATTTCATTGTCAAGTTCGTAGTTACTTTTGCTTAATTTTTTTGTCTAGTTCACTGGCTTGGGAACACAACGGTGTTAGAAAGACCTTAAAACCTTTACCTTTATTGAAAAATGTGTTGAATAAATTTCCAAAATGTTATTTTTAGACTTGTGAAAATTAGGGATATTTTTAATTTTCTGTTAGAGAACTCAGGGAATACTCTTTGTGGCAATGAGTGGCCATCCTAATTTTGAAGCACCTGTCTTGTAACTTCAGACACACATTTACGCAACTGTTCCCCTTCTCACATCCTTCCTACCCATCTTATCTTCCAACCATCTCTAAATCATTGTGGCAGCCTCTCTGCTGTATTTGTTCCAGTGTAAAACGTGTAAAAAAACTACATTTAACTCCACGAGGCACAGTTACTTTCGAGTAAATACAGTGGCACCCTATAACAACTGTAAATAGGACCAAAAACTGTCTTTATCCAAGAATTGTGTTAATATCCAAACAATTTACATGTATTATAGAGAGTGAGTGCATATAAAAGTTGTTATAAGCCATACTCTTTATAATAAGGTTTGACTGTACAGTATTAGGTTGAACTAAATACTTATTTCAAAAAGTTCATTGTCAGGAAACTGTCTGAGCACGCACTGCTTGCCTTGCTTACACTGACAAGACATCACTGCCTCTGGTAAACATGGTCACCTCTGACAGTCCCTTATGAGCAACAGATACCTAGTTACTCACATATGCCTATAGTATGTTGTATTCTCCAACACCTATCTTTATCAGAATCTCTATAGGCTTGTCACTATTAGATGTGGTCTGAAAACCTTCGAACAACTACCGTTTTCGTAATTTTCACAATGTGTTTTGAAATATTAATTATCATACTTAAATTTTGTTTTGAATATTTGTTCCACTGGCGAAACGTCGCGACCGCGCTTCCGCGCAAAAATGTGTGTTGTCCCTTCGTGTGTGTGTGAGTGTGTATCTATTTACAAGTATCAACTGTAAGTACGTACTTCTGTCTGTTATAATTCTTTGGAATGTAACATAATGTATTTTTGCCTCCTTCCCAGCCACCTTTTAAATGCAATTATTACTCTACGAGAATGGCTGTAGAATGTAACCTAAAAATGTTAGCCATTTTTGTACACTTTTGCTCATAACAATATCTGAGCACCCTATCTTTATACTGTAAAGAGGGTCACAAGCCACTTGAAAAACTGTCATGGCATGATACTGAATTACAGAAAACATATGAATTCTTATAACAATAGTTACGTACACTGTATAGGTTCACAATAAAAAAGTGAGCACACTTTTAAGTTGAGGATGGTCTTGTCTAGAATAATCACTAAAAATTGTATTCATTGTGAACTAAAAGCTAAACCATAACTTTTGATTGCAGTGCAATCTACATACTTTGATTGCTACTTAAGTTGCTATGTTATGCTAAAAAATGGCAGAAAAGTAGAAATTATCTGAAAAGGAAAAAAAGAACAAGGGTTATTGAAGTGGTCACTTTATCGCGAATGACCTATGACTGAATGTGTGTAAACATCATATAAGAAGACAGAAAAATTACAGGCCCCAAACACATCAGTAACCTATTTCAATAAAAAAAGTCATAAGTGGACTCTACACAGCCACTTGTTGAGTGAGCAAAAACATGTTTGTTAGGTCAACCACACGGCTAGGCTTTTCAATCTCAAAGAGGAAAAACTTACAGAGACATTCATATGACTTTCTGGTACCAAATTACAATTAATATTACGCTGATACAATTCCAGTGGGCAACTTACTGTGGGCTGGCTTAAGTGACAGCAGAGATGCCATCTTCAAATCATCCTCATTTTCTGGAAGCAAGGGAATGTCTAAGCTGGTCCTCGCTCGAACTGCTGCGTCTCGGTCCTCTTTGGCATTCAATTCTTTTTTGCACTCCTGAATACATGGACACCACACTCAGTCAATGCCCAAAAAAAGAACATACATAAGCAGTCAACTCTCCATTATCTGTGGGTGGATTATCCACTTTGCTGTTTAACTGCAACAGCCATGACAACTACAAGTACTGTATCTGTAACAACTGTTGACTGTCCATGGTAACCCCAACTACACACAATTAATTTAAAAAAATAACAATAATTTAATTATTTTATTTTGATGTATTGTATTTATGTATTCATCATTCTTTGAGCAACAAGTGAAGTTGCTATAGAATTAGTTATAAGATTTACAAAAGACAAGTAATATTTACAACGACAAGTACGTAATACATACATAAAACAAAAGATAACACATTTTAGCAAAAAAAAATCTCATAACTGTTAAACAAGGTTATAGAAAGTACATTTGATTGCTGCAGAGTCATGGAAGAAAAAAAGTGGCAGAGATAATTTTCTCCCAATTTGCTCACATAAAAAAGAAACACTAGTTTTTTTACTTGTTTATGATACATATACAAAATTAACATTTGAACATGACACCCACATTGTTTGCAGTTTTAAAAGGATATACTGAAGTTGGATCTATTAAGAGAGTTGTAACTATGTAGCTGTGTGTTTGTATAGAAGTTACGACATTCCTCGTAAGTACCACACAGGTAACACGGGGTTTATCTATCTCGGCAATTAAAAAAAACTGAATGTTCGTTACCTGGCTTAGTGAATTAATCATGAACTGCTCTCGTAGGGCGTGCAATAAAATACTGATTTTTATTCTTTCAAGAAAATTAACGTCACATACTCTGGGTGCCTACTGCCGCCCCTCTGTGTTCAGTTCCACTATTCAGCAAAATTATTTGCGACGAATGATATCATGGGGTGCCTACCGCCGCCCCTGATATCCAAAACAAATAGCTGAAAAACTGAAGACCTTCATTCTCCCTCGACGTCCACGGCCAAATGCCTCGACCCACTTACTCTATCGCATCTCTTCCCTGTCTTGGCGGCAAACTACCTCCCAGTCCAGTGGTCACGAGGGGGCGCCTCCGACCAATCAGCGTTGAGCATCCTTCAAAACTCCGCCCTCAGAGAGCAGATTCCGTCTCAATTCACCTCGCCTTCTTTTATTTTCAAATTGCATTTTTCATCTACAATTACATATTTAAAATAAATCCCTACAATTGCACGTTACAAAGTTATCCTTATTTTTGCATATATAGAGTACTGTTTTGTATATGTACACACATGGCACTGGAAGAATATCTGGTTCAATTAATATACTTCCACAGCTAGCCAAAGAATGCATAATTTTACTATCCAAAGTGCTCTTTTTTGTTTTGTGAAGACAGGCTATGAAGTTTCCTTACAAACCCCCCAAATTATTATTTCATAGCTGATACTGGTATGTACATACGCAAAATAAACAGATCTTAAACATTTGCGAGATGTTACCTATGCAAATGATGTGTTGATCTTTTTAACAAATGTACATTGTATGTTGTGATATTTGAAAGAACTGTGCAATGGGAGTGCATGACTGGATTTATTTGTTTGGACATACTCCATTGCAAAATAAATGACTGTCAAAAGAAAACTAAAAATAAAACAAGAAAACATAAATAAGCAGAGTATGCTTTAGTCATCAGGATACAACCACAATATGAAATCCCAAAACTGGAATCTGGTCAGATAAAACAAGGAACAAAACAGAAAATAAAAGAAAAAAAATATATAAAAAAAACCTAAGTTGACATGCAACACAACGATGAGATGAAGCAAAAACACAAACAGAAACACAGCAAATGACACAACAATGAGGCAAAACAAAACACAAAGATGTCGGACACAAAAAGAAAAAACAACAAATGACACAAACGTTGAGACGAAACAAAACACAGTAGTTTTCCAAACAGCCAGTGTTAACAACGTTTCGGGAACTGGAATCTGTTCCCGTCATCAGGTAGACACAGGGTTCAGGAACACGGGTGCGACTGATGAGGAGACTGGAAAAACCATGGGTTTATATAGGGTAAAGCCCCTTATCGTGCTCAGCCAATGGGAGATGAGCTGTCTCCTGATTGGTCGCGCAGCATGTATTGGCTCTGATTGGTTGTGGTGGCTTGAGTGTTTGTTTTTATTTTGTTCTGTAAATTTGTTTCTCTTTTAATCAATGGGATCCACATATTTTTTAATTCAATGCTCTGTTGACTGAAAATATTGTTATTGCTAATAATAAAGGCTGATTCTTTTATTTTTCTTTTAATTTTGTCAGTTTCCTGTGTAAGTGGTTTAGAGTCTTTCCAAAGGATTTTTTGGCTATTTTCCCATGCATGTTCGGCCAGTCTAGATTTTTGGGTTTCGCCTTTTTTGCAATTGTTTTTATGTTCTGATACGGGTTGATAGAGCTTTGCCAGTTTCACCAATGTACATATGGCCACATTCGCAGGGTATCTGGTATACACAGTTGTGTGTTTGTAGTTCTTCTGTGGCTGGTTTCACCCTGGTACCCATACTTTTAAAAGTTGCTTTAGATCGGAATGCTGTTCGAAGTCCGTATTTGTTTCCCAGACGTCTTATTTTTTCAGAAAGGCCTCGAACATACGGAACAACTTGGGTTCCTGATGGCTTTTCTGTTTCTGTGGGCTTAAGTTTTATGTTAGGTTTCATGTACTGTTTGATGGTGTTTGTTGGGTAACCATTGGCTGTGAGCTCTTTTCTTATTTGGTTGTGTTCTTCAACTACGGATTTCTTGTTGGAACAAATAATCTCAGCTCGGTTGGCTAGTGTGTGAATTATGCCAGTTTTTGTGCTTTTAGGGTGGTTGGATGCAAAATGTAGGTATTGGCCTGTATGTGTAGGTTTCCTTTATACATTGGTTTCCAGACTGCTGTTTTCCCTGCTAACTAGTATGTCCAGAAAAATGAGTGCTGCCATTGGTTTCTTTCTCATAGGTGAACTTTATTGATGGCCTCAATGAGTTTAGAAAATTCACAAATTCCTCCAGGGTTTCAGGTCCGTGTTGCCCTGTGACAAGTCCATGGATGGTTTTTATAAGCAGATTTTCATCAACTGCAAATGAAACTATGGAAACATTTCACATTTCCAGTTCTAGATCATTCAAATACAGTATATGACAAATACAGCAATATCAGTCTAAGAATAGGTACTCCATTGTAGAACTACTATATTTATTATTTTAGATTCTGAGCATTAATTATTTACAAAATTTTGTTTATTTTTCTGTATTATTTATACCCCTTGCCTTCTATTTGTCAAATAAGATTTCAGTAAGTTGCAAGCATTTCCTCTTATACCTATGTTTTTTAAATTTTTCTAATAATTTTTTGTGATAAACTGTATCAAATGCCTTTGATAAGTCGAGAAACATTTCAAGTGAACTACAGAATTCTTCATTACACGTAAGAACACTTTCTATAAACTCACAAACTGCTGATTCAGTACTTTTTCCTTTTAAAAAACCATGCTGAAAAATATATTAAAATATTAAATTTAGTGACGAAGTTTGTTGTTCTATTCTATATTATTATTTCAAAAACTTTAGATACTAAACTTAAAGTGATATGAGTCAGTAGTTTTCAATTTGAGTTTTGTTTCCTTTTTTACATAATGGTACAGCTTTGGCTATTACTAAACCATCAGGAAACACCTCTGTTAAAAATGATTCTTTTATGATATGAATTAATGATTTTTGAAGTATGGTTGAACATTCTTTGATCATTTTGACTGGGATATCATCTAATCCTGTTGAATTTTTACTTTTTAACATTTTAATACAGTATTCTATTTCTATTAAAATAACAAGATATAAATAAAGAGATTCTGTAGCAGTGTATGACTTATTTTGACGTGTGTTCTGCGGAGCCATTTGAGCACATATTTAATGTTACAGAAATATTCATTTATGTAGTTAGCTGTATCAACAGCGTATTTAAAACTGCACTGTTATGAGATGCTAGTTCTAAATTTTAGTGTGATGATTTTTTTTTATTCAGTCTTTAATTAGATTTTTTCTGTGAGTTCTGAATAACCATGTCATTTGAAAGTTTCTTGGCTGTTTTAGAATGCTTCTATAAACTTTTTTATATCTTCTGTAGTAATTTACTAAATTGGGTGAGTTTTCGAGCTTATTTATCATGTGTAGTACTTTTAAATTGTTATTTGATATTTTGTCATTGTACCAGACCCCAGGCCAGGTACAGTGGTAAGCCCTGAGTACTCCCCTACCATCCTTTACCGCATGGGTGTAGTGGTCACACCTCCACCCCTGGCTTCACCTCAAAAGTACGTTACTTACTAATTAGAGTCTATGTTTGTTAATCACCTGTGTTAGTGTAACGTAAAATGTAGAGAGTTAACTTCAGGGTTTTATTGGTTTGTTATGTATGTTTATGTTGTTACTGTGATCAAACCTAGAATTTAGTTAAAATTAATAATATGTAAACTTAGTGAGAACAGCTTTATTACACAAAGGGTCTGCGGGAATCAATGTTTGTTATGTTATCATTTGCAATGTTTTCATGTTATTTCTATCATATAATTAGGTGTAAATTGTTTTGTGAGTTTGAATAACTGCACTTCTCTGGACTTTGTAAATACAAAAATTTTATGTTTGTTTGTATGTGTGTATACAGTATACATACATTTCAAACTTCCCGCCGCACCTTAGTTTGCCCTCTGGTCGCTAGGTGTACTGACAACCACCGCTGGACAATAGACTTCAGTGTACCTGCACTCACATGATGAAGTAGATGTAGTCTGCGAAACGTTGTAACCGCGCGTCCGCGGAGAAATGTGTTCGTCCTATGTGTGTGTGTTTCTATCTGCAAGTACCACTCTGTGAGTACTTGTGCACAATTATTTCTGTTTTAATTGTACTTAGTAGCCTAGCTGCCTTTCCCACCATTGTCCACATACGTATATGTGTTTTTATATGCGTATGTGTTTGTGTGTGTATGTATAGATGTCTGACATTGTCCTATACTGTAACATTTTGTACAGTTAAATGGATGAAAAATAAAATAAACTCTTCTCGCTCGGTAGCAGGGCTGCTTTCCGGTCACCACCATTTTTGTCTCTGGCTGTTGAACTTCACCAGGGCACGAAGTAGGAGGTGAGTCCCGAGGAGAAAGTAAAGGGGTTGTGAAATTTATTAAAATAGTGTTCAGTGCTGTTCGTTTGTCGATTTTTGTTTTTGTTTCACTCCCCCCCCCCCCCCCCCCGTTTACCTTGGGTCTCCTTAAGAAACTTTCAAGGCTTACCTTAAACTGTCACCGCCTGCATGCCAGTGAAGTGTCAGCTTCCCTCAGCAGCACACTGTATACTGTACATAATCTAATTCCAGCTACACACCACGTAAGTACTGGTTATTGGGAGGTGTAAGTGTAAGTGCATGATCACATGACTAGGGTTTTGATAGAACTAAGTGTGTACAAACTATGTATGTACAGTAAAGTATACTACTTGTGTCCTAATTTTCTTCTTTCAATTGTGTAGGAATTGACCATTGTCAGTCCTAGGGTATGGGCAGTGGGAGGCCGCCCAGAAGTGCTTGTCCAGCAATTTTTCTCAGAGCCCACCGAACACCCTAATCAATTCAGTGCACGTGTTCGTATTTTTTATCGAGGAAGTGAAGTGTCGCCAACCGAGCCTAGCATGACCCTGAGTTAAGAGTCCCGCCCTGGCCGGGTGATTGCCAGGTGGCACCCTTAGTACTAATCCACCTACACCTGTACTCAACTGTTGCATGCAGAGTATTTAGTGTCACCAGTCACTTCCACTTCCTCTGGACGGCGACACTCCTAATCCCATTAGTAATCCAGTTTTGTTTACTTTTACCATACTTAGTACTATGTCATTTATTTGGAAAATGTGTGTTGAATTTTAATGTAAGTATATTCATACAAGACCTACTGTATTTACAGATTCAGCAGAAAAAACTAGGGCCCCATTTTCTTGTTTTAGGTCCTGATAAAACACATTTAGATTTTGAAGTCCCCTCTATATTTTAGTGTGGTTTCAAATGATATTTTGCTGCAATGTATACTCAGTAATTGAGCAAGGTGATCTGACCACCCATTTATTACTTTACTAAGATCAGTTTTATCAAAAATTTTACTTAATATACAGTATTAAAGTGGTCAATACAAGTTGAACTAGGACTTGCTTCCCTCGTTGCAAAGTTTGTTAACAGACGTAGGCTATATACATATAAAATACTTAGGTAAGTGATTGTATTTTTAATTTCTGTGTTGATTAGGTCTATGCTGAAATCACAGCTCAGTACAACTTTTTGCTTAACACAGACAATTTTGAACAGCAGTTGTTCCCTTCTATTAAAAAAAACATCAATTTACCACTTGCTGATCTTTGTACGCGAACTATGTACAGTATGATCAATTTTACAATACATATTTGTATCTGTTAGCTCGATTGTAGCAATTTCAAAATTTTTTTCATCAGATAGTAATTCAAGGTAACTTCTTTTAAACTGTATACGTACTACCATGCATGCAAATACATGCACCACTCACTTATGCCAAGTCCGACAATAGCAACTTGCTAGTTTAAAATTTTCAAACATTACAGAGTGGAGCTCAGTTTCTTCACACCAATGTTCACAAATACACAGACAAACTACTGGACTTAATTATTTATTAACACCTCGAAAATTTGAACTTTATTTTTAACGGTTGTATATTTTGTTGTAAAAACTTATGCTAGGCCTTCCCTTGCATTGCTTACATTCTTTAATTTTTTTTTTTTGTAATACGTACCTTTCCATTAAGTATCATTTTTTTTATTTTTCTGTTTACTCAGGGTTATAGTATTTATTGTTTATTTTATGAGACTGATATCTCTCTGTAGGGTTCCGTGTGCTCAGAAGTAATTATTAGGTACAGCTCTGTTGTGTTTACTTACTCTTATGCTAACACTGAGGAGCTGCAAATTCAAATTACGGCTTTAATCATGATTGTTATCACCAACTAGTCAAGACGCAGAAAATATAGTTAGTTTAACTGTGATGGCTGCTCATCCTAAGCCTAGGATAGAATTTCCATGGTGTATGTTGCCATCTTGGCAACGCAGTCGTTTAACAATGCCAACTCATCAGATGGTACGAGACAGCCGCCCTTGCTAAGCAAGATTGAAGACGTCGATTACCTTCTAATTTATTATCCAGTAAACTATGTTTATTTTCCATTTTGCAAACATTACCCCTATAATGATAATAAATAATTTCTGTGAACTATGAACATTAACCAGTAGCTCGAGATTTAAGTTTTGCTCTTTGCTTTACTGACTGAAATTAATCAAAACTAGCCTGACATAAATTATACGCTGAGCAAATGAATCCATTCTTTATTCATAAGTACCATTGCACATTTCTTTCTACTAGGATGAGATTTGGGAGCCTTTTCCCACCTCATTTTCTTTAATTTACAAGGAAGGTGTTAACACATTCCAACAGTATCTAGTCGATTTAATCTTGTTCACAGCATCAGGACAGTTTTGGTAAAATCAAATTCCACTCATTAAAAACTATCTATCAGTCCTCACTTATTTTGCTATCTACTCATCTGTATGTTTGTGATTGTGATGTGTGTGATTTATTCCACAGTTTGAGAAATCACAAATAGCCAATGGTAATCATGTGGAAGATGTATTATTTGTTACGTAGTTTCTATGTTCTCTGCTCCGCCTCACTATGCAAATTTCTGTTGCACTATCTCTTGTCTAACTGTAATTTCATTGCATAGAATGGAAACAATCCGCTTTAATCTACATTACACGTTTGTTTAAGTATCTTAAGCGTAGTACACGTGATTTATCCATTTTTAGTAAGAAGATGTACACTTGCTTGTTCAAGCCGACTTGCACCATGTGACTGGCCGACTTGTATGTAAGATCTTACATTCTAGTTTAGAGATGGTTCTAATTTACCGTAATACACCTTCTTGGGCCAGTTGTTTATTCATGTTTTTATTTGGCACATTTACACACGTTAATTTATCCTGATACTGTTTATTTGAGAGTAGAATACAAACTGAAGCCTTGTATAGTTACAACAAATTTATTTATCTATTTTTATCTTGCATGTAGGCCTAACTGATTTCTTTTGGAATTTAAAATGACAAATTCCACATCCTTGTTAATTATGATAGTAACATAATACTGTTATAATAAAAAGGACCTTCATATTTCCGACTTTATTGTCATATAGACACATTCAAGCAATCACACAAGTACTACTTATGTATGTAAGGTACGTTCATGGAGCTTGTATACAAGGGGGTATAAACCTTGTTCATCTTTAGATGTTCACCTTCTTGTACAAGAAAGATGACCATGTGTACTAGGCTTTAGTACTGAGTTATTGCAATTGGGAAAATACGTTATTTGCAGGATCACGTTTAAGACAAAAGTTACCCTTGTAAACAATAGCTCTGTAAGTCATGTAACACGCATCACACAATAAATATGTTTGATGTGATGCTATGCAGCATATAGAAGTCCATCAACATCTTCCTGAATGAACCGACAGATAGTGGATGGCCAAATGTGACAGTAAATTACTACAAACTACCTAGATAATTCACAATACAGTATACTGTTCCAAGCTTTAATTGCATAAGACAACACGAACAAAAGCTGCTCTGGTGATAACGAGACTTGATTACTAGTGTGAATGATACTGCACTTGCTCATTTGAAGGGAATTATGCAAACTGGGAACAACCCACAGTTCACTGGAACCGAGATACTCAAGATCAAAGTCGTCTACTGTGTGTATCTAAACTTTGTATAAACAACTATTTCTGGACTCTCATTTTGCTTTTAACATTATCATTTAATAGATACTACTTCTTCTTCTAGGATATACTTTCACACTTCTTGGACTTGGTACGATTATCTCAAAATAAATTACTTTGTGGGCAGGTTTCTTTTTGCATAGCTACGTCCACTTGATCATAGCCCCAGCACATCATATATCAGTCAATCACATATAAAGTACCATCAATGACAAACTATAGGGTAGTAGGCAAACATGCAGATCACAATGCACAGATGTGCATAAACACTTCCTCTTTCCACCTTACTCCGCTGTCTCTGTCTCTCTCTAGGAAACCAAGCACATATATTTTAACTTTAAGACACCCGCCTGACAGTATGTTTGTGTAAGTGAGGCATGGCACCAAGGGTGATGTTGACCAGCTTACCTGGTGTTTTATTATCGCTAGCACAAGACACTAAAATGGCGTGCAGTGGTATTGTGGATCACTCGCTTGACTGACACATTCCGTGGTGACCCCATCCTTTATAATTGTAAAGAGTTTTAAGCAAAGTCCACTGCAAGCTTCTAGAGTAGTTGCACGTGAATCTCACAAGTAAGTTTTCAGATATGACTGTTGCTGTTTTCAGCCATTTTGAGAGGCTCCGAAATTATTTTTCTAATTGACATAATGCTTTGAAACTACCTTTCTGGCATCGTTTCAAGTGTATTTTCTTTTCGTACAAAGACACAATGGGCACATGTGAAATAGTTCCGTAATAAAATATCTATGAACACACTGCAACACATTTTAAGTGTGTGGTAGGTGGCACCCTTACACACAACTTTACACAAGGCAAGAAACTAGACCTAGAACGGGAATTAACCATGATCTTTGTTAAGGCGGCCGCCTACGTCACGTTTCAAATGTGTTGCAGTTCGTTCGTAAACAGGTTTTTTCTACAAAACAATTCCACTTATGTCCATTATGCCAACGTAAGAAAATAAATAAAACACACTTCAGACAACGTCAGAACCTCATTTTCAATACACTATACTAATTGAAAACACTGTTTCTAAGCCCTCCAACATAGCTAAAAACTGATTTTTCAGACTGCCATACTTGAAAATGTACTAACTGGATGTATGTGAAACTCAGCTTGCGACCTGCACTGAACTTTGCTACAGACTTTCCACCAATAAAATTATATGGTCACCACTTAATGTCCCACAGTAAAAACCATTCGGCCAGAACCTTGCATGCTATTTCAGAGCTTGGCTCATTGAGGCGATGCGGCATTTAATGTGCACTTCAAGGTCACCCCTATGTATCCGTCATTTCTGAGCCTCTAACGCACACGTAGGCAGCGCCCTTAAGGAGCCATCCCCCAAAATTTGCCTAGAGTGATTACGAACAACCACCAGGTTGGCAGAAGCCAGGAAACAAACCCAGGTCTTCCCTACTAAAAGTTAAACATGTTACTGTTGCACCACCTCACTCAGTGCTATGTACATTTTGTATCACATCAGTAATTACATGAAATAAAATGTAACACTTAAAACATAAAAATCCCCCTACCTCTATTTCATTAATATAGGCTACTATAGTTTTATGAAAGTTATTGTAGGTAAAACAGGACAAATATTGTTTTGCCTTCAGATCTTTTTACCTGTCACAGTTTTAGGATGTGCATCTTTACACAAAAGTGTGTATAAAAAAGTTATTATTCTTAAATAAAAACCTATAGCCAAACTAAGAATACTTTACCCGGAACTTTTTCCTGAGAGCACAATTGGCGGCATAATCATCACGCCATATACTATCCCTATGGTTGGCCAGCCTGCCTAGGGCTGGCGCAACTCTTTTGGCCTGTCCTTTGTCTTCCTCGCCATGTTCCAACTTGAACATTGCATCATCAAACAGACGACGGGAAGTTTGCTTGTCTTCAGGTACGACCTGCTCATTCTGAGTTGGGTCCCAGCGATTCTCTTGTCGTCTTGCTCCAGAAACTATCACGTAATCAAGATTCTGCAAATGCCAGAAAAGAGCTGTACTCAGCTGCTGCCACAGCTTGTATATTTAAAAAACATTTTCTACACTGAAAAGTCTGCAGATATAATCTCTCCAGCAAGTGCTAAACTGACTAGGATGTGAGGTTATTCTATTTCCTAGTTCCATCAGACGATCCAAACAAATAAATATATTCAATACGACAAAATTGGTTTTCTTGATTTGCGTCGGTATCAGGGACAGGTATAGCTGGGAACAGCACAGATTCAACCCTTGGTATGGTTAGAATGAAAGGCTCTTAAGGCATGTGTAATGACCCAGGGTACGTCTGTTCTAGGCAGTCACTGATGTGTCGTCAGTGGCATGTACCAATTTTTTTTTCTGCTGAAAATCAAGTAACCATCTTTTATTTTCAGCAGTTTCATGAAAATACAAAGATAAGTGTGTACTTTTACTAGCCAATGATGCATACTTTTGGTAGAAATTATTTAATTTTAGTAAGTCTGTTGGGTTTTTGTCGGCTGTATGCTGTAATAACATGCAAATTTTAGTTTGATATGTCATTGTGGGAATATTATGCATTCTAAAAATTTTCCATTGAACAATAATGCAGTCACTGGTAACATTTACGAAACTCACACTATTGTAAAAAAACCATAACGTATGAAGGGCTTATTTTAATAGTGGTACAACTCCAGTTTAGTTAATTTTTAGGTTCAGAGACCTGAACATACGTAATTCAATGTCAAAAACTCTGTTTTCAAGATACGTGAAATAATGCAGTTCACAGCGTGGAGATGTAGAACTTTTGAAATAAGGTAGAAATAACCTTTCTTAACACGATGGTTTGTTTTACAAAATTGGAGCTGTACCACTATTAAAATTAAGCCCTTGATATATGGCTGGTAAAATATTGTTAGTTTGTATTACACTATTATCCCAGTGATGAGTATGGCGTGTGATAAAAATATTTAATTTTTCAATATGTTAAATCACAGAGCCTATATTTTAATAAAAATGTCATTAGGCCTACCTATGTATTAGAAATTGAAAAATCCACATCACACTAAGGTTTGCATAACAGAGGCTGGTATTCATAAACATTTTCGTAAAAAAGACTGCAAACTATTAGCTGATAATGGCACGTACACACTGGCGAGCAGAGCTGTTTGCGAATAGCCCACGAGCCACTCAGAACTTGTTCACAGTAAAATTAGTTTCAACGAACCTCCAGCGATTTACTTGACAGCCGAACCAACGAAGAGCCTACAATGAGCAGATGATAGTCTACTGATAGCAAGCAAGGCTCGCAAGCACTGTCCAAACACACGAACCTGCAGTGAGCGCATCCAGACTAGCGCTGCGAATCCCTTTATGTTCGTCAAAAAAACCTACTTCCTTAGGAACGTCGCAAGTGACTCGCGAGCGGTTCGTATGTCGCTCGGGACAGCGTACAAACTGGCGAGCATGCTGCCCATGAGTGGTTCGCGAACCGCTCTGCTCGCAAGTGTGTACACAGCTTAAGAGATACAAATGAGTCCATGCTCTTGTAAACACCTCTTAGAACTATGCACATTAAAGGAATAATTTTGCTGGTCTCGCTAACACACAGTGTTTGCGAGTCGAAATAGGCTATTAAAATTGTGGATATTCAGTTAAATATTTCACCAGGAGTGACTATCAATGTCAAAACTTCCATTTAAAATATCAGAATGTTATCATGTAATTGAAAAATCTGATTAAAAACTATAAATTATGTTGTTACATTTTAAAGTAACACATTTTCAAGGCAAAGAACGAGGTTATCAATAGACTTTCTGCCATCTTATCTATCTTGAAAGCAGTGTGCGGTTGCGAGTCGGATAGGATAACTAAGGACCTCTCACAATTTGAGAGCTTGCGACGAGCAAACACACAAATTGTTTAAGAATATTGTTTCCCACCAACGTGTAGAATGTGGTGCACATCTTCCTCGCATATATGACTATGAATACCAGCCAGAAACTTCAATGTACTGTATTTTGCTTGTTTACTGCTTATTGTGAATTTACTAAGTTAACTTAAAAAAATAGATTATAAATTAACAAGATAACTATAACTGAAAATGATTAAAATTTAAACTCACAGCTGGATCTGTTTTGATTTCAAAATGGTTATCACACAAGTGGCATTTCATCCTGAACTGATAAACTGGGGTGGAATAATACATCCCGACTTTCTTCTTCTCTGCATTATAACTGGAAAGGAAAAAAAATGTGTTAGTGTAGCAAAAGATCATAGACAACACACATACGCTACAATATTATTCAGCTTACCGAACACCCATACCAATATGATTCCCACAGCCATCGCACCAGATGTTGTAAGGCATTTCAAACCGGATGATGAGAATGCCCAGGTGCAGCTTGCGAGCTCTTTCTCTCAGGGCATGAGTCCCGAGAAACTTGTTCAGTCCACCTTTTTTCGGGTTGTAGTCCGGTGGGTAATACAGGTTTGTGCCCTTCCGCTCTCCCATTTTGATGGTGCTGCTTCACAGTGGTCTGAGGAAAAAAATTAACATTTGAAAATTAACTGAAGGTTTACTGACTAAACAGTACCATAAAAATATTCCAACACAGCCACTCTACAGACAACACTTCAGCTTCCCCGCTGTAGCAATACATCACCTGGCACTGGAAACGTACTGCACACAAGGAGGTGAGGTAACAATAATAATGTAGGGCCTAAGGTGTACAGTGAAATACATGTGCACACTTGTCTTGGTTGGCCATAGATACTGTGTGTGAGCTCTAAAAACAGCAACTGGAGGAGAAGCAGTCTCACCACATTAATATGAGCACCTGTACAACTTATTCTACTATGCAAACACATCCCCAAGCACATAGAACTATACCCTACAACTAGGAAGGCCTGTTCTCTTGTTTCTATTGTTTTTGCGATGATTCTTTTTTTAATCTTAAACAAGATAATGACTAAAAAGTCAATTAACCAGAATTTTCTTAATTACGTAATAAGTTAAAACTATTATATTTACTGCCTTGAAAAAATCAGCCAACATGGAGAAGACGATTTTAAACAAAGCTGCAAGACAGATTATTGATATCTGCTCTTGTTTAAGTTTTAAAAAAAAATTATGGCAAAAACAGTATAAACTTAAATTAATCTGTTGAGATAAATACATGGTGTTCCCCACTGCATTATTGAAGGAAAAATGTTACTACCTAAGTAGGGTTTCAGGCAGGCCACTAAGTGGTATGCAGAGCTTTAGCAGGTACAAGTTGGGTGTGTGTGAATGTCTACTAAGGAAAAGCATTCTAAGAACACTACACTGTGAATAACAACTCCAAGTCATCCATTAATCTTAATAGCTATTTTACTTGCAGCCAAAAATTGTAAACATGGGTATTTTGCAAACCTTTTCAAATGTGAACATTTTAAAGCAGAGATAGGTTACAGCACACCCGTAACAATAACATCATACCGGAATGTCTTGTAGAAGCAAACTATTTCAACGATTTGCACATAAGGCTTAAGCATATATGTGGTTCACCCTATCACTTCCACAGTTCTAGACCTCAAACAAGCAAAATGCACTTACTGAGATGGCCACCTTAATGAACAAATTGTCAAGTAGTAAAATGAAAGGTAAAAATTGTTGGTTGTAAGTGTGAACAACAAAAAAGGTAAAGTAGTTCTAAGTAGTACTCCTAAGAAGTGCATGGTAAAAAAGTGATTATTACAGTTTTCATACATTTGGAAATGGAAAACCTTTTCAGGCACTTGTTTATGTGCCTGGCAGGGTGGATAACAGCATGTAAAGAACTGGTATAGAGAAATCTCAGATTACATGCAGATTTAAGCAAATGCTTTTTATTATTTTAAATCTTTGCAATTAGCAATTATTTTAAACACTACCGTAAACAGAATTATTAGTATTTAGCAGTTTCACATACGTAGGCTAAAAAAACCATAGCCATAGCTGTGTCCTATAGTAACATATCATTATACAACAAAAGCTTATGGAGGTTTGACAAAAATTATATTAACTAATTTAAATGTTTGCCTTCATTATACATCTCAATACCACTAACAGGAGACGTGATGCAGATATGAATGTCAGAATAATCATGATAACAGAAATATTTGCACTTAAGTTTTCCATTTCTTTACCTGGTAGAATATTAAGAATCACTACTCATCATGTACCGGCCAAAATGAATGATTTTAGAGGTATAGTTTATTAATGAAAAAAGTTTCAATATATGTTAGAATTAGTTGTATGTATTGAAAATTGTAATTTTTGAACTTTGACATATTTCCGGTTTCGTTAGGTTAAGTTGGGTTACATTTCTTAGGTTATTTTCTGTTATTTTATCATTAAGTTTTCCATTTTCCATTAGGTAAGGTTATATATTTTTCTCTTTGGCCCTGTTTATAGGATATGAGATATGCAAAAATACAGTCACATATTTATAGATTCAAAATATACATGCAAAATTACATTCATACATAAAAAACAGACCCATTTATACACACTAACAAAAGTGTATGGTTTATACATTATGTGGCATATTAGATATAAAAGTTCACTATACTACATTAATTTTTTTTATTTATTGCGCTGGCTTAACTTTATATTGTACATATAATCCTTCACACTGGTGAATGCATATAACTGTTTTTTTTTTCTGCTATTTGTTTTATTTCCTTTTTAATTTAGATTTACTTAAAACATTATTTAACGTAACGAAAAATGTAAAACCTAATAGTCAAATAACTTCTAAGCTAACTTAAAAAAAACCTAAACATAACTAAAAATAGACAAGCCACGGGTAAAATAACCTAACCAAACGAAAAATAGAAACACTAAAGGTAAAATAACCTAACCACAACTAACATAACTTAACGAAAAATATCGAAAAAAGTAAACTACAATTGTTTTTATGTATGAATACTTATAAGTCTACAGTATATTTTTTCATTCCTTAACATGCCTTCAAAATCAATAGTTTGACAGGTAAACGATCATAATTTACTAAGAAACATAACCTTATTTGCGTGTTCTAAAACTTATCAGTTACGTTATTGTAATGCGACTATGTACTTTCAAAACATACTTTTTGAAACCAGGTCCGTAAAGAAAAGGTCAATTTTCGGAGAGGCCCTGTCTAAATTTAAAAAACAGCCTTGTAAGCCAAATACTGAAACGCAAAGCCGACGTAGCCCTCCTACGCAAAACATAAGAGCTAACACTAAAGTAAATAAACACATACATACTCCTTGAACAAGATTACAGAAGACTACAAGTGGTCACATGACTGAATCTTTTTTTTTTTTTTTTACTGACGGCACCCTCGAACGGCACTATGACTATGGCCACGCTTTGTCAGTTTCACAATGAAAAGGATTTGTCAAATAGTGTACAGTGCATACAGTAGATATACTATACATTGAATAAAATAAACACAGTAGAGATATCAGAATACAGCAAATACAGTACACAGTACAATGTATAAACAATTTTCACACATTTCACGACAGTAGTTTGACAGAAATTTACATACAATTTTTTTTTCTTTCATACATAAGACAATGGTCAACTTAATGTATTTATAGCTATTTTTGTTTATTTTTTTTTTTTATTTTCAATCTCACAAAATTACAAATTTGGTATACATTAGGAAAATAAATCTACTTAGCAGAACATAGAAAAGGGAGTAGTAAAATAAATAAATAAATAAAAGTTTTGTAAGTGTTGTTGCATAGTCTTGTAGAAGTGTCTTGTGCTTGTTGTTTAAACATCTATTGCATAAACGATTCGTAATGGGCGTGGTCTTCCATTTATATTAAAGACCAATTTATACAACAAGTGTTACAAGGAAAGGACAAATATCCTGGACAAGGTACAAGCGCTGGAACAGCTTCTGTTTCCGCAACAGGAATGTTTATTATCTTCACTGTCTGCTTTTTTCACTCCATATAGCTGTGCAGTTAGTTGGGCGGTGCAAGTCTGGTTACCAAACTGTCTCAACTGCCCCTCTTTGAATTCTTCACATGAATCAAATAATCCCTCGTATGTGTGCAACCAATTTTCAGCTTCTCCTTGTATCAGGGGGCTAACAGCATGTGAGTGGATCCATGGTTTTGGGCGCCACTAGGTATTTTCAGCACTCCTGGAAGTGGTATGGGGTTGGTAGCACCAGCTGCTCAGGGTCGCTACATGTCCATCGGCTTCTCTGGACTTCTCTTTGGCCCCACATTGGGCGCCAAATTGACGTGTTCATCTTGGGGTATAGGATGATAGAGGAGGTGGGAGAGGTTGAGCCACTGCCCTGACGGGAGCAAGACCCAGTCGGGGAGGGAGTGATACGGAGCAAGACTTAAAGGAAGGGTATCCGAGCCGCTGCCCTGGAGAGAGTAAGATCCCATGGAGGTGATAGGTTGAGCCACTGCCCAGAAGTGAGCAAGACCCTGGAGAAACTTGGAATGGAGGAAACGAAAATGAAACTAAGGAAATTTCACAGATAGAGTGGTTTATTCCCCGCCGAGGATAGCGGGGTAGGGATCTCTGACGATGTTACCTTTGGAACATTATATCAGTCACTGTTTACAAAACAAGAATGAGATTTAAAATATTTAGACGTACTGCAATCTATTGGAAGACTCGCTGTGGGCGATTTCTAACCGCCATGTTGGTACAGTTTGTTCTATGTTACACTCTCTTGCACTTTCGTAGGCGAGGTCATTTGCAAGCATATGTCGGCATGACATAATGTAAACAATGGAAAAAAGTGGGCGGAGTTTGAGTCCAACCGCTTGTATTACCACGCCAACAAATACAACATTCTCTGTAACTTGACGAACTACAGCCAATTAAACAACAAGGAGGTCAAGCAAAATACATTGGTAGATAGGCGAGCGTCCGAACCTGTAATTCTACGACCGTGGCCTGCATTATTAAAGCCGTAAGGCCTGTTCGGGCGCCCCGAGATCTCAACCACTTCTGCGATTTTCCTGCTCTTTTCTTGCGATTTTTCAATTTAAAAGCCGATTCACCTTGAAGTTAACATGGACCTAATCTACATTACCGTTGTTTTAATTTTACAGAAAAAATTACCGCGGATTTGTTCTATGTTTCACATTCAAGATAAGGAATTTGATGTACAAGGTTACCAATTGTAGTCAAGTTTTCGACAAATTCACCAAGGTAATTATGCGTTTTTGTGCTGCTCACGTAAAATGTAAGTAGTTTAGTTATAAGTGTGGAATAACTATATTATAGCTACATAACCTAATATTCAAGTTAATCTGCCTTATGGATGTGTCAACAATATTAAAATATGTGGTTACAATTTGGTCCTTTTTTGATATTTCGTATCTTTGTGAATAAAATACATTATTCGGTCGGACTGTATTGTAGTACCTATGTTACAAATGCTATAAGACTGACAATCATTGCAATATTTACAGCTGCAAAATATTTATATGTACAAGTGGTGACATAAATAAACGAGCACCTTCTGGAGACACAATGGAGTGGAAAGGTGTGACAATTGCAGCAAGGTAAACGACTCCGATCTTTTTGCTAAGTATGACCGCACAGCTAACATTTGCAGTTGTCTTCCCGACACAATTTTCAGACCATCAACCCCAACAAAACCTTTTAGCAAAAATTGTGTTCAACCTGAGGTACATGCGAATCGCACGCATCAAAGCGAGGGAGCAGGGCGCGGCCTGACCTATTGTACGTGCTGCACAAAAACCTTTTTGACAACTCAATTATTCATGGCCGAACAAATTGCAGCACTCACCGGACATTTTCCGTGCCCCGAGTGCAACTTTTAGCCTAGCCACAAGTGAACTCAAAACACCACTTGATTTTGCAACCAACGACAAACCCATAAGTGATGAGTGCCATTACTCAAACTGTGATGATCTGCATGCTAACAGTGTTTTGTGCGCGGAATACCCGCGATGTTGTCATTACAAGTTCATGACGACATGAGAATGTGCTATGTTCCAGCGCTTGTATCATCAGTGTCGTGATTGTATGTGCCTGCATGAATCCAGCCAAGGTGTATTTGTTGCACAACACAACTTAGCGGAACATGGTCAAACAGCAATATAGTGTGACCAACTACAGCATAGAACAGATTCCATTGAAAATCCGCTATGTAAACAAACTCTCAGCATGCCCAAATCCACATTCGGTACAGTTACCTCCACACACACCAGGACTGTTTCGGCTAACACAACACTCAATGGGACCAGTGTTACCACAACCACTGACACCCGTCACCGGGGAACACGTGACACACAGCAATACAGCGGCAAAATTCAGACCCTCTCGAACTTCGTGGGCGAGGGCACTGAAGACCCCTGCATGCCTTCTTATCAGAGTGTGTACAGCACCTAGAACGCTATAATGTTTCTGTGGAAGATTGGCCTAGTGTAGTGGGCGCAAAGCTGCCAGGTGATGCACAGGCATGGTGTAAGACTGCCACCGAGTAACGAATGACGTGGGAGCAGTTTGTGGAGAAATTTTCATTACGTTATACAAGTTCCTTAGCAACTATACAAAACCAACTGAACATTTTAAATGTCCGACAGAAACCTTCGGAAGGATTAGAGAATTTTGTCCGACGTAAGTTAAACATGATTACCTGGTTCTACCCACACTTACCATTGGCCGATGTCCTAGAATCGGTATTACACACAGTACTACCAGAGTACCGAACTGCACTTCGTCCAGCCATCTATAATGAGTACGAAAACATCGTGCGCACTGCAGCAGGTGTAGTTCGAGAACTGACAGAACAGTGTCAGAATCCATACAGACTCAGGCAGGACCAGGTGTCCTCCAATGACAATGGCAAATCAGCTGTCGTCACGCCCACCACTGAACACCTGTGCGGATCGCCCACACCGGGATCATATTATGGGAAGTGGACCAGGTATCCAGCGCACGACGGAGATAAAAGCGAACCTGCACCACAGAGGGACGGGTCGAAAGAAGCAGCACCAGCCACCTCATGCCATTACTGCCATGCTGAACAGATGTATCGGCACAAGGACTGCCCACGGTGTAGGAACGCAGACAAACTCGACCAGGGAATTGGGACACGGGTAGTGAAAATGTTGCCTCCCTACCCTCATGACAACGAACAACTATTTCGCACGAACACTTAAAGAAAATTGGAACACAACTATTTAGGCCAAATAATCCAAAATTACGACTGCTTACTGTGCATTCCAGTACTAGTGAACGAACAGTGGATGGTCGCATTGGTCGACACAGCTACCTTACACAACTTCATCTACAGTAAATATGCCTCACAGCACCACGAGCAGGAAACATGAACTGTCCACCTTCCCATGCATGACGCCATGGGGCAGACCAGGGGAATGGACGTCGTGATACTAACAATCCACGATAAAGAAATGGAATTGCCAGATACAGTCATCTCAGGTCTTGGTGTACCATGGCTGATACACCAGGACATTGTAATTGAACTGGCTTGCGACCACATCCACTTTGGGCGTATCCAGCGGAAAATGGTCTACCACCTAGGTTGCCATCAATCTCTGTACTCGACACAGCCAAGCTCGACGATTTCGACCTCGCTGTTTTGGGCGCACATTCTTGTGGAAAGGAGCGACGTGTTCGCGTGTGGAGACCCACTACACCGCACTATGATGGTGGAACACAGAATTCCAACCAGCGATGACGAACTAGTGTACTTACCGTCCCGGGAATACACCACTTATCACCATCGAATAATCGAAGATCAGGTAACAGAGATGATCAACGATGGTGTGATCGAGCCTTCAGAAAGTAATTACAATTCTGCCATCACACTGGCCCCCAAATATGATGGGAGCTGGAGATTCTGCTTTTATATCCACCGCATAACAAAATCACCAAAAGCTCTGCCCCACCGGTCATCAACATAGCAAGTACCCTGAAATTGATGGGAACTGCTAAAGTGATGTATTTGTTCGACTTATTATTTGAATACTGGTAGGTACCAATGAACACTCAGGACAGGTTAAAGACAGCTTTCAGGCTGCCTGATGGCACCCGATATCAATGCTGAGCCATTCCCTTCGGCTTGAAATGTGCACCAGCCACCTTTTAGGCCATGATGGTGTAAGTGTTGGATGGGTACATTGGCAAGTTTGTGACGGCCTATCTGGATGATGTTGTCGTGTGGTCCGACAACTGGGACGACCAGGTGAGACACCTGGCACTCGTGCTAGAGTGCTTCGCGCTAACTGGCCTTATCTGTGCCAACCATAAGTGCAAAGCAGATTTGGATTTTCTGGGGCACATCGTGAATGCCGAGGGGAATCGGCCAAGTCCAGAACACTTCTGCCTGATCGAAGAATGCACCACATCGAAAACTCGTAACCAATTCAGGAAATTCTTCGGCCTGATCAATTGGTTATGCCAATACATCTGTAACTTCGCCGCTATCGCAGTCCCCTTCATCACTTTAATGTCAAAAACCGTCAAGTACTATTGGGATGAACACACGGAGCAGGTGTTCTGTGAGGTCAAGGAGAGTTTCCACAACTCTCAACACCTCATGCGCCACGACTCAACGTGCTTTTGTATCTACGAATGGACGCCAGCTAGGAAGGGTTAGACGCTGTGTTCTACCAGGTGGGAGACGACGGGGAGCGCCATGTCGTCAACTATGTTAGCGCCATGTTTGGTAGTGTAGGACGACGATATGATGTTAATGAGTGGGAATGTCTGGCGATAGTGTGGGCCCTCAAGAATTGCCGAATGTACATGGAGTGCCAATGGTTCAAACTTCAAACTGACAACATGAGCTTGGTATGGTTGCACAACACACATGAAGAAAGCTCACCAGATATGCGATGCTTATGTAGGCCTTCGACTTCGAAGTGGAGCTAGTAGATACTCTCTCATGCTCACCCGGCCTAGACACCAGCGAGCACGACTCTGATGAGTGGTAAGCCATGTTGCAGCCGACCAATGCTAGGGAAGTCTGTATGAAACCACAACCCATTCTACTGAACCAATTGAAAATCGAATCAGAGGCAGAACTGTAAGTATAAGAACTGGACCAGGCAATAATACGGGACCAAGCAACTGAACCGGAATCTATCGCTGGAGGGAAGAGTGTGCCCGACAGAACATCATAAACTGGCGTGTAGTAGATGGTCACCTAGAGATTTTCACGATGCGACCAGTAGGTCGATGGAAGAAGTATGTCGCTGCCGGCATACGAGCAGCCGCCCTGCGATACGCCCACGACAGCAACCTGGCGAGACACCATGGAGCAGATCAGACCCGAAGGAACATTGCACACCGTTATCACTGCCCTGGGATTTCAAAGGACATCCTTGAATATGTCAGGATTTGCAGGATCTGCAACACCCTGAAGTCATGGCGGACAGACGGACAGCATCAACAGAAGCCGCGACAACCAACTGACTCCTTCGAAGTGGTAGCCCTGGACATAATGGGTTCCTATCCCAGGAGCACCTAGGGAAAGTACTACATCGTTATTGTATGAGACACTTTCTCCTGCTGGACAGAAGCATATACTGTCAGCACAGCGAGAGATAACACCATCGCCAAAATCCTGGAAACCTAGTTCTTCTCGAGGTGGGTTTACCCGAGAGTACTCCTCACAGACAACGGAAGCCAATTCACTGGTCATCGATGGAGGGAGCTCTGTGAAGGTTAGAAGGTAGAGCACCACACAACTTCGGTCTACCATCCCCGAGCAAACCGTACTGAGAGAAGGAACCAGGATCATTCAACTCATTTAAGGCTCAGAGAAGGGAACTATCACACTAGTTGGCTGAATCACCTACCGGCTGCACTCCAGCCGTCGACCATGATCCTGACGACCCACGAATCTTGTGCTGGCCCGAGAGCCAACCGTGTAGGCCAGCTGGCACCCTCTCTCCTTATTTACGCAACTCCAAAAATCCCTGTACCCCACACAGGTCAGTCGGCTTTTCGTACTCGGGACAATCCCTGTCGCAGACAGATTGACCACGTCAATACACATACACATAACATTGTAAGCTTTGTTGTTCAAAAATTATCGGTACATAAACGTAATTATCCTTAGCCAACACCTTTGCCACGCCACTTTGTTTTGACGATGGGAAACATGGCGGACCCAAGTTCAATTGGCCTTCAGGCTGAAAGCGCTTCTGCTCCTCTATATCTTGTTGGTTTTGTTCTCATGTATTTTTGGAGATTAAACCAACATGGCGGACTGTCACAAACTCCTTCGCTGTGATTTGTTGCTGTCCTATGCGTGTGCAGAAGAAATGAAATATTACCATTTCTTATGTCAGCAACTCTAAGCACTCGACCACTTCTTTTTTGTTATGAATTGGTAGAGGTAGAGGTTATTTTTTGTGCAAACGACCTATGTTCTATGCTTATTGTTAAGTTATTAATTGTGAACTTACCTTTAGGCATGCGAACAGAAAAACAGCATCAAATTTGATCTTGTGGCCTGTTCTTTATGCTCGCAGTGCATGAGCAACCAGGCTTTGAGGTGTTCAGTATAGAATCACCATAGAGCTTGCGTGAATTGTAAGTTTCTTGGGGCCAATTGCACAGTCATTTAGAGAAAAATCTGAGGCCTCTCTGAGTGAACTATGAGAAATTTTCATTGCAGAGACAAAAGTGGGTGAAATATAAGGGACATCTGAGAATTTCCTAAGGTGATCCCAGAACTTCCTTAAGATTTTTCTCAAGCTGCAAATCATTCTGAAGTAAATGAAGATTGCTTGGGACATGCTCGAGGATTGTTAGCGAAGGAAGTATTTCATAAATTGAAAAAATATACATTTTGATATATTGTTTATCTTAGAGGGGGGAAGTGGGCGGAGTTTGGGTCCGACAGCCCGGATTACAGCGCCAAAAAACTTCTTCAGTAGCCACCGCCGTGGGAGTTCAGTTTTTTTGGATCCTGCTTCGGGAATTCGGCACACGTTACGTGCCTGGCGACTCTTTGTGCTCTTGCAGCTGTCGGGGCACTCCTAGGCGTTTTACTCACCGGAAACAAGATGGCACAGTGTGTTTTACTCGTCGGGTCAAGATACTCCCAGGGGGGCGATCAAATATCGCTTTTGAGAGGTGGGCGCAAAATTTGCACTTGCGCTGCGTTGCTTTGGTATTAAATATACAAATACGCAGGTGCAAGTGGTCACGTGATGGCGCAAAGTGCCTGAAAATCTGCGACTAGCAAATGGCTCGACGCAAGTATATCTGCGCCCTTCGCGCATGCGCATTGGACAATTTTAGGGATTGTGAAAGTGAATTAACATAAAAGTTGGATATCTTTATCTGTATCCAGAGTTCAATGAACTTTAATTATTTACGTTTTCGTGTACACATTTCACGATTTCAGCTTTTTATAGTTACTAAGTACAGAAGAAGTACGAAACTGAAATGTTTTTTTACTAAAGAAGCAATTTAAAATGGGCAACGATTTATCCTTTCCCCGGAATATATTTTAAGGGTATTTTTCCGTGACACACGACGAGAAAATAGAGTTGCGTTTGTGACGAGGTTATTTGTTACCGTTAAAAATTTTGCTTAAATATTTATGCAAATGATAATGTAAATAAATAGCGAATTTGTTTTGCAAGTACCTGTTTGGCGAATTGCTTAGAACAGTGACATTACCTCTCATTTTCCTTGCTTGGATGGGGTGTTTCCAACAATACATCTTTCTTGCCGACTTGTTTCCACATATGTGCCTTATATTTAAGAGTGATTCTGTTGGGATTCTCTTTATTTCATAAAATGGGAGGGCTATCATTTTAGTTTTAAGTCTTTCGTGAGACTTTCTGTCTACACACATCACACCCTATCTCGGTGAACATTGAACTTACAATAATCTAGACCTAATTAAATTTATTGCAGTATAGTTGTACGAACGCCACTCGTATTCACTACACATTAGCATTGAATTATTTAGAATTAATCAACGTATCACGATTTACGACTCACTGAAAGACGAATGCCAGACAGCTTTTGCCGTTCATGTGGCAGTGAGAATGATGTTACAAATTTTCTGATTGGCTTGTGTAAGTTGGAGAGGGGAGGCAGTTGCGCCGAGCCAAAATAGGCTCCGTCCCTTGCGTATTGCGTATTCGAGTATATTTAATTCCAACTACGACCCGAGGTGCAGGTGCAGAGCAGGTTTCCTTGCGTTGCGCTGCGTCGGTGCAAAACGCAAGTGGTGATATTTAATCGGCCCCTTGGTCAAAAAGAGCGTGCCCTTTTAGCTCCTCCTCACGAGGAAAAGGCGCGGGGTCAAGTAGAAGCAAATCGTCTTCTAGATGTTACGGCGAGCATACTGCTGTTGACTGCGCAGTTTTCTTTCGCTGTCATGTTTGAAAATAGAGAAAATAAGAATTATTTCAGACATGGATGACGACAGTAAAGTTGCGGCAGCTGAATAAGTTTTTTTTTATTCTAACCAATAAAATTTTTATGTTATGGTGTTGTTTACTTGTGGTTGTTAACCTCTAAAATAGTTCGCAAAAATTGGTTAATACTTGCAGAATGTGTTTAATTCCCGTACATGATGAGCTACTGTCACGAATTTTTTTCTTTGTGGGTAGTAATTCATAATCCCTGAGCTAATGCTCAAATGGGGATTCGACGATACGTAAATAAAACGTAAAAAAAAAAGTAATTAAAAATCGTTAAGTTATCGTTCTCCTTGATGTTGGACTTGTATATGTACTTTATGTAGTTCAACGGAATAATAATAGATAAATACATACATACGAATTATTATTATTCCTCAGGCCAATTAAGTTTAGTACAGTGTATTTTTCTAGCTTCTTATAATGTTATTAGAAGGCACTTAATCATTTATAGTGCATTATTTGGTGCAGCTGTAGGAACTTCATCATCTTATGATTCTTGTTTAATAAAATATATAAATACGTCTGCTAGTTCCGCCATCAAATCAACGCAATAGGCGTTTTCCTCGCTCCTCTGAGAGTTGTCAACTCTTATTGACCTGTGTTGACCTAGGTCAACTTGACCCAACTCTTCCTGCTGAGAGAGACCGACTAGTAGTAGCTCTGCTCCATGACCCTGCTCTGCTCCAAGAGTAACATTCTGGAACGCGGCCGTAGACAGATCTAAAAAAAAAAAAAAAAAAAAAAAAAAAATGGTTTGGAGCTGTATGCGTGATTGATGAACAACATATTTTTTTAGATTAATTTTATGTTTATGTTGCTGTAAGTTAAGATATACATACAAAAAAAGAATGTCCGTGCAGGTAAAGTGATTTCCAATGTTGAGTTATCGTAATAAGTTTCCTAACTTTCAGATTTAACTTTTTTTTGGCCTGTTTCATTCAGTAGTGTGTTATTATTATAGATTTTACAGACACGAGTATGTAATCGCATCGTGCTACTACATACAAATGCAGATATCAAATTTAACAAGGCATTGTGTGCTGGCCATAGTTAATATAACAGGAATGGTTTTGTAATGAATCATGTTTTAATAGTGATTCGTGTTTCAGTTTGAAATTTTAGATTATAATTATGTTAGTATAGGTTAGGTTGGTTTAGGTTTAAGTTAGTGTAGGGTTAGGTTAGCATAGGTTTAGGTTAGTTTATTTATCACGTTTCCATGTCGGATTTAAATCGATCTGATGCTGTGTCTCAAATAGCCCAGAGAGCACTCTCTCGCACCCTCTTGACATCACAGAGTGTACTCTCTGCTGTCCCAAATTTGAGGGAGAGTGGGCGAAAGGGAGAGTGAGCCAGAGTGAGCGACGATGCTCCCTCTCGCCCACTCTGCAGGAAGACATCTTTGTTTTCCTTCAAATTCAAACCATAAGCTAAAAGTGGAACTGGAAAACATTAACTGTGAGTTTTCTGCACTCATTTATTTTCTCAGCTTTCCTTTTATCACGCTAAGTTGCAGTGCTTTGAGGGTGCATCCTAGGGTGGCTGTCTCAATTTAATTGAAGAGTGAACGAGAGTGGGCGGGAGTGAGAGTGTGGAGTGAGAGTGAACATACTCTTATTTGAGACCCGGCTTGAAACCATTTTCGGGATTGAGAATGGTCATGTAAACGGGATCCAAATCGATTTGAGTCTCAAGGTCGTTCCAGCTAAAATTGGGATCGAATAGGGTGAGTTCGATTTGAAATGACATGTAAACATAGATCGTACTGAAAGTGTATCGGGATGGAATTCACACACTCTGTTAGCATCTGTTTACAAATAATAGTCCTAATAATGTCGCATGTACTGGCAAATAGAAATATTTGTACAACGGAAGAGGTGTTCACGCTTATTGAAATATTCAAGGAAAAAGAAATTCGTCGTCTGTTGAAGGTAAACGGACGAAAAATGCTGTTTTTCTTACACGCTTCATTCGTTCTTGTTCCTATTTTGCATTAAATTAGCGAACATTAATTGCCAAATTACTACGACTATCAGTAATTTTTTCTTGTCCATTGTAGCGTGTAGATTATTTGGCTGATATTTTCTCCAACATAAACAGGAAATAATACGTGTTTACTGTTAATTTATGACATGACTACCAACTCACTTGCCTCAGCAAAACATTTACCACCACACATTTCAACTAGCAGATCCAAATCGATTTCAGTTCGAATTGACATTTTGCATGTAAACGGGTATCGACTCAATACTGATTCAATCCTCGATTCGATTTCAATCCCACATGGAAACGTAGTAATTGTTGGGTTAGGCAAGGGCATAGAAAGCAAATTTTTCCAGTGTGCGTCCATTTACCGTTCAGCAAGATGTTTGGTTCCCCGAACCTGAAGTAGGGGGTTCGGGTTCCTCCCCCGGTAAAAATCTTGATTTTAAGATGCAAAGTGTTGTCATTTCAGGAATTTTTTAAACTTAAACAATGAGTGTAAGCCTACATGTGATACAAATTTCAAAGCTTACAAAACACACAAAACAGCAATCAACTATAACTTTCACAACACCCTTAATTATGCACACAATTACTACTGTGCCACAGAACCTTAATTAACTTTGACAATTAAAGCACAAGAATATTCACCATTAATCAATTAAAGACTACAAATCACAATAAAAATGCATTCATATACCCAATCAACAGTCTCTCGAATAGTGACAGTGTCCTGCTACAATTCGCCCACTACCCTGGCATCAGTTACAACAGATGCGGATATGCTAATTATCGGCCGCACCGCTAATTAGTATATCTCCCGGGGCACCTCAGATATTAGCTAGGGTGAGTGAAAGTGCGCGAATGTAGACAGGTGGAAATACATTATTATATGTATATTATTTTTTCATTTAAGTTTATGTCGTTGACAAGTTTCTTAATTTTATTATTGCATTGTTTTAAATTTACTAGTGCCCTAAATAATTTAATATGTCTTAACTGTTAATTTTATCAAGTGTATTCATTTGTTCACCATCACCACTTCATCTCATTTCGTTTTGTTGTGTTTTGGCGGGAGATGCTGCACCCTCTGCGCGCCATCTCCCAGAAGCAGGACTTGTTCATCCGACCACCGAGCAGTGCACACGTGTGGGAGATCTGCTCTCGCGCCGCTCCTGGACTTTGTATAGGTTTAAGTTTAACATTTCCGTAACATCAACATTCGTTCTCCGTCCAGGGGCCGAACTGCCGTTTTTACCGTGGTCATAGTTGTACGAACTCTGTACTACTTCTCGTATTATTAAATTCTTAGTATCAATTGCGTATTTCATTCCTCTATCATGACTTGGTCTGAACTCAGTAATTTTCGTACGTTTCAGTGTTAAAGAGGCGTGGCCCTGGCCTAAACAGGGGCTAGGTGTGTGTAGGTAAGTGTACGACGCCAGGCTCAAAATCAGCAACATCAGTGACGCTGCTTGGGGGCAGCCACATGGTCGTCGGCCACGACCTGAGAAAGACGTCTCGTGCTCGTGTTTCGCCGAGCTAAAACTGCGAAACTGGCGCCTATGGGTATTCTTAACCTTCCC
>PNEQ01063793.1:38754-87494 GCA_003012365.1 Medauroidea extradentata | reverse complement strand
ACTGAATTTTATTGTGATTTATAGTGTTTAATTAATTGATGGTAGAATTTTCTTGTGCTTTAATTGTCAAAGTTAATTAACGTGTCTGTGACACAGGAGTAATTGTGTGCATAACTAATTGTGTTGTGAGAGTTCTAGTTGATTACTGTTTTGTGTATTTCGTAGCTTTGTGAGCTATTAAATCCAGTACTTAATTTAATTCTTTTATTTGTAATTATAAGACCTCTATCCCAAAGAACTCACGGGAATTGCCCACATATAAAGTTTGTGCTCTCAAACTTGTAACAGTACATTACATGGGAGACTGTGAAAGAAGCGTGGTACTCAGAATGTTTACACCTCATCTGAAACAGGTAAGTAAAATTTACTTGAGATGAACGAATTCTCATTCAGTTAGCACCTAGGGGGCGGGGCATTAGATTAATAAAGCGAATAATTAATTCATTATCTTCATAAATTTACAACAAAATATTTATTTCAATTTGTTCAGTAAAACCCACATGAACAATAGTGTCCCATATTAAATATATAATTATTTAATAATTTATGTTTGGTTGACACTATTTGATATTGTTTCAATTTCCTAAACATAATTACATATTGTTACAGTTAATTGTGTAGATGAGAAAATGTTTCACATCGGTTTTCGTATTTCTGGAACATGTTCGTTTAGTAATTGTTGTTATTTTTAAACATCAATTGCGAGTGGCTGTTTTGTAAGCGGTTTTATTTGTTTATGTTAGCCGGCGTGCAATAATTCCAATATACGTGAGATGTTATTGTAGGTGCCTTGAGTTACATGAATGCCGCATTTTGTATAAAATCTGTAATTTACTCTGAACAGCTGCTGTTACTGTGTCGGAACTAAATAATTTCTGAATATGAGCTATTAACTGAGTGAGTTATGCGACAAGAAAGACCGTTATGGAAGATTAAAAAATTCTCTATAACTTCTAAAATGGTATTTCATAAAAATACACTAACATGTGAACGAACACAAAACCAAGTGAACCATAAATGCAGTAAAATGATTTACTAATAAATCAGTTATTACTGCAACTAGTTACTGAATTACCGACATCTAAAGCGGAACTGGAAGATTATAGCTGTCGTTCTGATTGTCTACGGGTTGCAAATTTGATTACACGTCGGAAAATATGATTGCAATATGAAATAGACTAGCTTACAGAATTTCAAAATATTAGTACATTTTCATAATGTATTAACAAGTACAAAAAAACTGCTTGGTTCTATGACTTTATCAAATACAGACGACGTTTTAAAAATTGAACAGACTACGTGAATCACAGCCAGCTATCATATTTAACACGTGTATAAACGGAAGTGCCCATAAAATTGAAAATGTATTTGCGTGTGTATGTGTGTGTGTATATATATATATATATATATATATATATATATATATATATATATATATATATATATATCTGTGTGTGTGTGTGTGTTAGTACTGAACAACACCGACAAACTCCGGCAGATGATCCCTTATGAATAAAACACGCAGAAATTATATTTTGCATTTTTCGCTTTAACTTAATATTATGGGAGTATTGGATCTTTAAATGTCAAAATTTATAATCTTATTTACCTAAAATATCTGAAATTAAATGATATAAAAACAATATTTTCAACATTAGTTAATACGGTTGGGACCTTCAAAACAACAGCAAATACAACTTGATATTTTTCACCCCTATGAAATTAATAGGGGTGGCTACCCTCTTACTGCATACAACTATTTTACCATCAGGATTTTCGAACATTTACAGATGGTTTATTGAGAAATGAGACCTGTATAACAAAAACGATCCTCTTGTTTCAACTGTCTACGACATACTATTTATACTCAAAATACACTTGAATATTCGCAGAGACATACAGAGCCTAGAGCATAGACAATCCTGCGAACATCCTTGTCATGTGTGTACCGTACAGATGATGGTGGACATTCACTGTAATAACAAGTATATGCTGTTAAAGTCACAGATCAGTTTGTTGATAGCATTCTGCGTACATATCGTAGCAGTTGTGGACGAAAACTGTAGGTCCCAGGCAGCTGAAACATAAGTAAATGGTATTGTGTTCGTCATATTGACAATAAAACAACCACGAATAACTTAGTGAGGTAATAATAAGAAAGTAATAGTACAGTGTTGGTTTCAATGTAGTTTCTTCAAAGTATGGCAAGCTAAAGCTGCTACGGCGGCCTAATGACTACGATGCTTGTCTTCCTACAAGGCGATACGGTTTTGATTACCGCCGGTGATCACAACAATTTTCACATGTGGGAATCGTGCCGGTACGATGACGTTGGCTGATGGCTTTTATCGTAAATCTCCCATCTTCATTACTCTCCATTCCCAGTGCAACGCCATGTTTACCCCATGTCATCCCTCTTTAGCTCTCAAATTCTTGGATGTTACGAGCCGTCCGAATCTCTTCATTCATTCTGGCAGTATTTCTACAATAAAGTCTTTATGCTTGTTGCTGATTCTAATGTCATAAAAATCCTTTAACATTTGTTGTTTTTTGTGGCTGTTAATGTTTCTATTTGTTTAAAGTCAATACTAGTGTACAGTACAGTGGTATGCATTGCTATCTCGTAATAATTAGTTGTTTAAATACACCTCACCCACGATCGCAACTCGCACAACTACTTCTGCACGTGTATTGCAGGTAGCCTACACGGCAAGACACTCTCTGTATATTACACGTGCGTGCTACTTCTTTGAGGAGTTTGGCGAAAACTGTTTATTTTGACAAGACTAAGCTCTCTGAACTGTGTTTTTTTTTTTTTTTGCAATTTACACCTATGTTACGAATTAGGAGAATACCATAGCCAAAGCAATTTTCAAAAGTGAAACATTCCCGATTTATCGCTGCATCGTATGGGGATCCTAAACGGTTATGCAAATCAATTACTTTTAAAATCCTGAATTTTGGGAGATGGCGTGTTTTGGAGGAATATTGAAAAAGAAAAATAGTTGTACAATGTCGGTATTAATGTTGCTTGTCATGACAGTAATCATGCTCCAAAACATCCCACACGAAAAATTACTCAGAATATTATCACAACATCGGTTATTAAGTTGTAGATTTTTGCATGTGGGAATCGTGCTGGACAATGCCGTTGGTCGACAGGTTTATTAAGGGATTTCCTGTGTACCCCACCCCTTCATATACACGTTTCTCCACACTCACTTCATGTCACACCTCACCAACGCTGGAAACGACGCTGTTAAGAGGACGGGTCAATGTTTCAGGCGGTTATATGCAACCCGCATCAACCCTATTAATCAAGGCCTATTTTACTATCACTACAGCAATAACAGTATTACACACATCAACGTTATCTTCGTGCTTTATCATAGACACAAGTCTTCCTTATTTTCGCTGCGTTCACCGAAGTCAAGTATAAAGAATGAGTCCTAAAAAATTAGAAAACCTTTTTTAATCGTATCACGTTGGTAATGTAACAATTTGTTATACTAGTTTGCAGAACGCAGGGGAAATAAGAACGACTTTATCTCTTATAAAGCGCAAAGATAATGCTGATATGTGTAACACTGTTATTGCTATAGCGATAGTAATATTAGCCTTGATTTGTATGTGGTTTAATGCGGGTGGCATACACGCGCTGAAACACTGACATGGCCTATCTTCACTTCATATCTCGGATAATACGCGAGTGTAAAACGCACGCTGATAGTAGATGGTGGGTGGGGAGCTATCAGTAATCAGCACGCAACAGAAACATGCTCTTCTCACCGCAGTTATGCAACCAGGACGTCACTTAGGTGCGCTAAGAAAGGCAGTCCTTTGGGAAAACCCGCGTGGTTAGTTCGCAGCTCTTGTGGTCGCTGTCTGCCTCAGATACTTGTACTAGTGACTAACCACAAGGATGCTCGGCGCCAGAGTCTGATCACATGCGTAGGTACATGCAATATTCGTGATACCCTGACAGACTGGACTCCATTGATCTGTATATACTCGGTCGCTATCTGTGATCATATTGCTCACCAATCTTCATGACGTGTTTGCCTACGTTACTTGTGGTTAGTCACTCTACCGAGGAACTTACTAGGCTTAGAGTGTTCCCGCTACATTGTAGGTGAGTGAAGACGTTGCCGGAGTGTACAACAGCTTGCAGTCTAGGCTGCTGTCAGTGAAATACAGCGAGATATGCATGTCTGTACCAGCCATCACTAAAGTATAGGCTGTTTACGATAAAGTGAGCACCTCTTATTATTTTAATATAAACACTGTCACGTGTCTAAAATATGACGTGTAAGTGAATTACGAGTAAGATTCTTATCGAAATTCGACCAAGAGTGGGCTAACTGATCCGGATTGAAAAATTACTATTAGCACACCCAGAGTGGACTGAAGAAGTGGAGTAAAACATCTACTCCAAACACACGTCGAATAGGACTGAATGAAGGTTTAGCGTTGCCATATTGAGTCATCCGGTTATGCCAGTGGTTAGAATCGTCGAGGATTATGGTTTCGGTTTCTAATTTTTTACTTGCGTTTTCAATGTATTTATTTATTGTGTGGCAAAAGAAAAAAAATATGAGGCAGCACATGAGCAGAAAAATAATAGTGTCTAAATGTATGCAGTGGGTAATTTTTTTACAGCGTTGTACTGAAACGTGAAATTCCATGAAGTATTATCACTAATGAACTGGTCGCACACGCATATACTTGGGTTGACTCGTGATAAGATGTTACACCCACCAAGCGCGTATAGCAGATTCCGCATTTAACAAGCAATGGTAAGTCTAGAAATGCCAAGCCTTAGCTTGTTCGTCTAGCAGGATAAGCCACTAATGAGCCGACAAACACGAGTGTCACAATCCACAAGTCATCAAACAAATGGAGTTCAACTTCGTACATGTTTGAATTCTTACACATTCAATTGCTAACTTACTGTTGTTTCCAGAGTCTGTTCGAGTAACACTTGAGGCAAGTTGGAGTGAGATGTAGTTGTATTTGATTGCATAGTCGCAACAAGTGAATGCGTGGAGTTGATGCCGAGCGAAAAGTTGAGTCAATTCTAAGGGAACCCGACACTGCCTTTGGGGTTTACTTGGGGCAAATGCAGCTTCTTGAGTCAAATACGAAGAAGACAGAAATACAACATTTTAATTTGTTGTAAATATGTAATACGTTTTGTAAATTCAGTACAGCACGTGTAACACTATATCGTATTTCTTGTCCGTCGATAAACCAACATATTACTAGACTACGAGAGTAACTTTCTCCCAGGATCCTTATTTTATGGTGCTATTGATTTGACATCACTTCTCTTACTTTCTATTACAATAAATGCTGTATCAGTTAACACGATAAATAATTTTCTTCAGCAGGAAATAAAGATTACGACAATCGTTTTATAAGGTTTTATCATTGTTTTTGGGGGTCACATGTATTTGCGACAGTTCATTCCCTCTATTTTGGATGTTTCTGCAGATGATGCAAACCACACAGAGTCGAACAAGTCCCCTTACAAGGCGGAGATCTGTGAAAAAATATTTTCTCCTGCCATTAAAGTAAAAAATTGTATTTACCTTCAAGTATACTTTAATCATCAACTGTGCAACGTAAGTCAACACACTCAAGATTTGCGCCTGAGTTAAAGTAAAAAGTGAGTACTCTTCGGCTGACTGCAATCGGCCCTGAAAGCTTTGACAACAGATTTTCTCACTATCACGTTTCTAGGCATACTTATCGTCAAACTCATTCATTCGTTGAATCCGTATGACCAAACTGGTTACGTTGTCCTAGACGATATCAATTTTTTAAAGGCAAGTATAGAGCATTACTTCTACAAATAACTCTACATAAAAGAGTCCACTAACTGACTCATTGACATATCAAACTGCGGTCAAAGTCAAGAAACGTGAAATTTTTGCGTGTTTCCCCTTCGAGTCATATGCGAGCACTAGGGAGGGTGAAATGTATTTTCGAAGAATAATCTATATAACTGGAACCCAACAGCCTATCGTCGTGATTTTCACTTCAATGGGACTCAATAGAATGTATACTAGCCCATTTCAGGAGTTTTCGAAATTCAACTTTTAAGTGAGTGAAAAAACTTAAAATGAAAAGTGATTTCGATTACCTGTCAAATTGTACGGAAGCCTAGTGATACATAGAAGCAATTCGCTTTAAAATTATGCATATACTAATACCTGAAAATAACTTTAAGAATTTTTCAATTCGACCCCCAATGAGTAAAAAGAACGGAAATTTTTTTTTTCGCGAATCTAAAATAGGATTTAAAGACATAAAATATTACTATACAAAAGTGGGCGAATAGACGTGAAATGTGTATTCGATCATTCATCGATATTTATCGAACCAGTCTTTGCTTCACAGTGATGTTTACGTAAATACCAAAAATAAATTTTTTCGGGAAATTTTCCAAATCCAATCCCAAAGAGTATAAAAAAAGAAGAAAAAATATGTTTTCTTCGATTCATAATCGGTACATATCGCCCCCACTGAATTGTTAGATATCGATTAAATTTTTGGTTATGACAATCGTTTATTTAAATACCTGAAATGAGGTGCAGTGATTTTTTTAAATTTCTACCACTAAGGTGGTGAAAGATGATGAAATGTGTCAAATATGTTTTCAATGAATCGTCGATATGTCTCGAACCAAACAGACTATCGTAACTTAAATGTGATTCCCATAAAATAGAAAATAGCCTTACTTTAATTAAGATAAGGAGGATAAAAGGCATTGAAATTGTTTTAGATAAACCCTTGGAAGGTATAAAACCCGTCGAGATATATAGTTGCTTTTTCTTCATCATGATGAATACGCAAATGCCGGTAAACAGACTTCAGGAATTTTCTTAATTGGAGATATCTGTGTTGTTAAGGGATGAAATATGTTGTTAACGAATCGTTAATTTAGGTCTGACTCAACAGGATATTGTCGTGATTTTCACCAGTTAGATATTTGATACACATTTTTAACATATGTTGGTAAGATTTTTTTTAAAATTTGACCACCAATAGGCCAAGAGGCGTAACATATTATTTTCGATTAGAACATGACATCTATCCAACCATTTGAGATATCGAGGTGTTATTTGCTTCAGAATAATGCTTACATAAATACCAAACATTATGTATATATATATATATATATATATATATATATATATATATATATATATGTGTGTGTGTGTGTGTGTGTGTGTATGTGTTTATACGATGAAAAAATAACTCACAATTACCAGGGTGGAAAATGTAGTCTTTGTAAACCTTTAAAAACAGGCGGTTCGAAAATGCAAGTACTGTCACTCAGAAATAATTTGTACGGCTGTAAAATTCTGCAATTATATAATACAGTGTAATTAAAAATAAATTAATGATGTTAGGCAAAGGTATTCATTTGGGTGCAAAGTAACCTCACTTTACGGTACATATTGTTGTAAAACCATTATGCGTCCAGTGAATGAATATTTCTGTTTTTTTTTTCTTTCGACGTTACGTATTGAGGGCACTATCATAAATAATTGCGCTAGTTTATTTTTGTAAAATTTCCTACACATGATTTTTTTAATGAGATGTGACCAGTGTTGCAGACTGTATGCATGAAACGATAATTTAAACAGACATAAGAAAATACGCAAAGGCCAGGTTCGTCTTCCTACAACGCTGCAAGATTCATCGATTACACAAGCATGCGATGTATTAGGACTTTTCCCCAATGAGGGGTGAAGGAGTTATGGAACCATCAAACATTTATGGTCCATTTATAATGAGTGTAGAAAATTCATTGACATCGAGGTAACTACGCCATTTCTGTGACAAGACTTTCAGTAAAAGTAGCCATGCTAGAAGACACGAGAGATGTAAACATGAACGAAGATGACATTATGGGCTTATTTAACTTTGGGATGATGCATATGTGGGTGCGAGTACGTGTGATGATACGAAAGCTAAGTATACATACTCGTGGACCTCTCTACAAATAGCCGTAGATGTACGTTGATGTTAGTACATCAGCAGATACTGAAGGAAGAACATCGCATAGCTTCCTCAAGGACCTTCAGCATTCATAATAAGTGTTTCAGCAATGGAGGAGAGTGGAAGGAAGTCATCTACCTCTTGGACCGTGGTAGCCACATCACCGATAGTTGCGGAGACTTCTTCGGTCAAAGACCATCCTAGTGCGGAATCATCTTCCCATCCAGGAACTACTTCTTCCGGTGCTCTTGAGTAAACTCCAGTATCTTCGGATAGCCTCTCAACACCTACAACATATGTCATTTTCACTGACACAGCCCAAGATAGCAAGATGTTCAACTTTGAGAACTGAAACCTCGACCATGCCATCTAAATGTTATCAGTGTCGCAAATGTGACAAACCTTTCAGCAGATGCCTTGATGCTCAACGACATGGGAGAGGTAAAACATGTTCTAAGAAGGTACGGCGAGCTTATTAAACACTAGGATGTTACAAGTGTAGGTGCGAATTCAAGTGTTATGATACATCTAATAATGGAGAAACAATCTGTCGAGATGCATACAACGAGCATGTTAAAATGTGTGAAGCTAAAGCTGCTACACCAGTACATGTAGCAGATACGACTATTAAAACTGGTTTCGTACTGAAGGAAACAACTTTCCAAGATATTCTGAACACTAGGGCGGCATTCGACTAAAAATGTGCCTAGATGTGAGTATCGTAGGAATATTTCCGCCACAAGTGGCAATGTATTATTTCTGAAATAGCACTTCATAGTGACTATAAAAAGTGATGTTGCCAACTTGGCAGCCTGGCAGGTTGTCCGCTATAATGGATTACAGATGGCTGCTATGCATTTATATTTTTGTCTATATCTCGGTTTCTATTTATCCCATTTAAACGTTTATTATTTTCATATTATACCTATCTCGTAAATCTTTAATTAGTTATTTACATTTTTGTCTATCTATAATATTTCTAAGTATAATATTGAAAACCTGTTGTAGAAGCATAATTTAAATGGTCAATTTTCTAGTTTTAGAACAATGTGATAACAATTTTAAGTATGGTATAATATGAATCCTCATACTATACACATTATTTTATTACTTGGCTATTCTTTTCATACGATCGCCCATTTTCTCGAAAATTAAGATCACAAATGACGACGAAAAATCTCAAAGAAAATTCGTCGACCGCAGTGTCATCATCTGGCACGATTTGAACACACGAAAATGTGGGTGATTGGGGGGGGGGTTAGGGGAAGCTGGAGATTGAACTCTGATTGCCTGGGTGGGAGGCAAGCGCACTGGCCACTACACCGTCGCGGCCACAGTAAAATAGGTTTATCGGTTTTTAAATTACAATTCTGTAAACTTCAATCATTTTAGTGGTGCGAAACTCTTGTTGAAAATAAATATATAGAGCTAAGCAAACGTTTTATTCCACACCCGCAAACGAATAGCTCGAGTTATTTTTTTTATAAACTTAAATCTTAAATGTATTTCAATTTGTATTATCGAGTTGTGAAACTAAATTACACAGCAATTTAATCGGTGCAATCACAGATAATTAACATAATGGCAAATGTAAATTTTAAAGTAAAAATTGTTTGATTAAGGATGCTACACACATAAATAACACACACAGTTACACAAATATACACACATACAGTTGGATAATGTTATGTAATCTAACCTTTCAAAGTCAGTCTTCATTACTCGAGCTGTTATCTGTATCGAACATTGTCTTTTCATCTGTTTTTTCATTGAAGCACTCTTTACCATAGCATTCGCAACCTGGGCAGCAGGGAAGCTTAGCTGATTTGCAAGAGCATCCTCCCTTTCGACATTGTGAAGTGCACTTGCAACATGATGTCTTGATGAATTCTTCTGGAAATGACTGTAAGGTTTTCATTGTCGGAACATATGAAGAGTCTTCAAGTTTCCATCCATATTCAGTTGGTGAAGGCAAATCTGGATTTGGCTGAAGAGCACATCTTTAAACAAGTGCTTGATAATTCTCTATACTTAAATGCAGACTAAGAGCATCTTGAGTAGGAGGAAGTTGATGAACATCTTTTTCCTGATAAAACATCTTCACTTGTTCATTTAGTGAGTTACTTTCTTCTATGCGAGGTTGATAAAGCATGATAGTAAATATTTCCATCTTACAGTAGTCATATTCTTCTAGTTGACGTTCCGTACCTAATGTAGACAGCAATTCTGAGTGATCTACATAAACCTCAAGCTGACTGTTTTCCATGTCCCTTAAACTGGCTTACAGTATCACAGCCACTGAAATTGTTGAATCCCAATGGATGAATGTGTATTTTCAGGCATTTCTGATACGATTTTGTGTACTGGTATTAGTCTCGAAGGATTGCTTCTTTTTATCCACACACTGGAAGATAAATTGTGCCACACTAGTAATACCAAAACATCGGTGTCATCGCAGCAAAACAAAAGCGACGTGAAACCATTTTTAATTGCGTATTTTCCATGTAATGTCATTCTAGTGTCTGCCTCTACATGGTTTGATTGATGTTCATCTATATTTCCTGTTTGTAAATGTTCTGCTCTTGCTGTGGAAACCCCTCCAAATATTACCTCTTGTTCAGATGTTAAGCGCAGTCATGCTGCTTGGAGTGTTTTCTCACTTAAAGAATTTATAAGGTTTTCTTTGTTCGTGGCAAGTGCTATGAAATTCGTCCCGGATTGAGGAAGGAGAGTTAATCTATCGGTTATAATCCTTCGAATAGGTGATGCTCTTGTGGATGACTTAATAGATGGAGAAAATGCAGATCAAAAACAACATCGACTCTAGAACATGACTTGTCAAAATGAGCAAAAACCCTGTTTGAAAAACAGTCTGCCAAATCTCCAAAAGTTTATACTGATTTTGGTTTATCTATTGCCTGCACTAGTGCCATGCCATCAATAATAGTTGCGACTTTTCCCGAATCATCCACATGTATGCAGACATGTATATTGTCTCCAATAATGATGCTGGATAGTGCTGCTTTGTGGCCAATAATGAGCATACCACCAGGCTGGAACAGAGATGGTGCATAGTCCAGCTGTTCATGTTGTTGAAATTATGTGATCTCGCTACAGATGCTAACACATGTCGACTGACGTTTTGTGAAGATTGTGCATAGTCTGGTTTTCTCACTGGCAGTCTAGTTGTCTGCATACTCCTAAATGTCTTTACTTTAGAATGAGATATTTTGTCAAATACACTTACATCTGCATTTGGGCCTAAACGGTGTTGTAATGGAGTGTTGATGATCCCGTCATTTATTATGAGCATTTAAAATTTCATCGGCAACTGCCTGTGGAACAACATCACTTGTTGAAATGCACAGCAAGTCGTTAGTGTCATGACGAAAGATATTATGGACTTCAAACTGTTTTTGCAACATCTTAACATCTTCGAAATCTCGTTGTCTTATTTTTTGCATTAGTTCATTGTGGGTGAAAGCTGCTCCATCATCAAGTCCAAAAAATTCATTAGCCAGTTGTGACAACCAAACTCTTTCATTAAAACTCAACTCCCACCTTTGCCATGCAGACTCAATGCGAGTTATGTTTACAATACCGCCTGAAACTTTACACAGCTTCTTTACATGTTCGATTGTCTGGTCAGTTGGGATCTTAGCAAAACTGTGGTCTGTCCTTTTGATACTGAAGTTTCCTTTTGAAAATTCTGTATATACATCGGGAGCTGCAATGGGTAATGATTTCATACACTCCATGTATACTGGACCTCACCTTGTGTAGTTAGTGTGATCATATGCTGCTATCAGGGGAAGCATGTCTTCAAAAGCCCTTAGGTGTTCGTGCAAATTTCCTTACCTTTCTGCTCTTATGAATTTCAGCAGTGTGCAGACCACCTCCAGATATGATATCGAAAATCTGAATGTTCTGTCTGCAGACATTTCATTCACAAAATATTGAAGTGCATTAAGGATACTAGGCAATTCTTCCAAGAATAGAGGAACACTTTCTTTACCACTTTCGAAATTTCTGTTCCTGAATGCTGATGCAATAGGGTTTGAAAGCTTTTCAGCCTGGTCCAGATCCAGTTTAGCCTGATTTTTATTTACCCAACCACGGAATTCACTCAAAATAACATTTCAAACAGTTTCATATGTGATCTTGTGAGCCCTAATAGCTCTGTCGTCTTGCTTTGCTTTCAGTATATTACATGCTGTATTTTCAGAAAAAAGTCCACTTTAAGTCCAACAATGCTCAAGTCCAAACTCTGTGGAGTACTGCCCAATAGCTGCAATGTAAACCAATATGATCACTCCGATAGCGGCATCTTGATTACACCATACTAACTCATTTGCCTTGCAATACAGTGCCTGATCAAATGTAATAGTAGAACGATATTGGCCCAACTGCGTGGCAATTGCTTTGCATCTTAGGATCACAGTCCAAATTGTGTCATACTCAGATGCTAGTGCTGGTAATAAAGGGCATAGTCCAATTACAGTTTTTTTCTGCTGCATCACTATTAAATACCTGGTTGCAGGATGTCCATCCTGGAATTGGAATATCATGTTGCGCGATTTGTGAATTTCTACTCCATATCCAAGGTAAATCATGCGACATCTTGAAAACATTTTTGTTCTTTTCGATTGGTTGTAACTGGTTACATTTACTATTGTATACTGGAGGCTTCAGTGATTTTCGATTGATTCTTGGAGCTGGTACAATTTTGTTATAATCAGCTGGTACAACTTTCAATACTCTATCATTACCTATTGTTGTGGGTGTTCCGGTAGGGTGTGTTCTATTAAGTATTCCATGCTGGAACACCACAGTCTTGTGTAGCAAGAAAAGCCCCTTTACCATCAAGAGTTTCTTCCAGAATGTCTATATTGTCAGCGGCAAACAGTGTAAAATTTCCATTTCTCAGATTACAAGGAATTACTACACCTTTTCCCAAAAAAAAAAACTGTAAATTTTTATTAGCTATTGTGGTTTCAATACACCGAACAGTATTGTATGGTATACTGCATCCATAGCATTCATGCAATTTACAAGTTTTTTGGATCTTGTTGCATAATGAATTTCCAATCCGATTGCAACATGTTTTGATGTCCATTTCCTACCTTTAGATTGCGAATATAGTACATCCTGTCAAACATTTAGTATTTCTCTCTCTAGTGATGTCCGCAGCAATGTTTTTATAAGTATTATCACAGTCATCTTCAATGATTAAGCGAACAAAATCGTAAAGATTACTTGGAACACACTTTCTAGCTTCGGATATCAAAATAGTGTCGAAACTTATCATACCAGCCGTCTCTTTTAAATTTTTTCTTAATGTAAGTGCAGCATGGTGCAATATTCTTACCTTCGAAAATTCCTCCCTCCGTTGCAGTTTGTCTTGATAACATTCATTTTGCTCTAACTCAGTAGCAGCTCGCACAGCTGTACCAGTCGTTACAGTAGGGAATACTAATAGGGGAAAACTAGCATTCCTTTGTTTCTGAAAAGTAACCCTGTCCTTACAATGATTTTGTATGTGACCCTTCAGTTCTATCAAAGTCATTGGAGGACCTTCATTAGCAGAGTACAGTATTTTTCCAGAATGTAATTCATACTGTACTCATATATATATATTTTTTTATGTTGCAACAAAGTCGACAGGTACAGCGAAAGACATTTGTACATTTTTTAACAGTACGAAAGAAAATATAATACAGTAACTTTCAGAAGAGATGGAAAATCACGGAGTTTCGAAATATATATATATATATATATATATATATATATATATATATATATATATAAAATTGGAGAGTGATTACACTAAGCCCGATCCGTACGATGGAACACACTGCAGGAAAGCATGCAAGACTATGAATGTATCCCTTTATAACATTGATGAAATCAGAAACAGCATCGAAAGTAGTATATGAAAGATTTGCCGAGAGGAAGAAGAGATGGTAATGAAAGGTTCCAGATGGACCTTAGTTTCTGCAAATCATCTTCAAATACGAACAAATGTGCTCGGCTCACTTCAGAAATTAACAGGGAATTTTTTTTCCTGAATCTGTTTGGTTGGTTATAGTCGAGCGTCACTTCGGCTACATCAGAATATTTTTCGCTCGTGATGATGACCAGCTGTGTGTGTGTGTGGACGTGTGTTTGTTTAGCTGGAGACGACGTCCACTAGGGTAGAGATACTGATCGCGGGCTGTCCGCTTGTGTTCGCAAGATGTTCGTCACCACTTCTTCAATATTCGTTACTACTTCGTCAATGTTCGTCACCATTTCGTCAATATTCGTTACTACTTCCTTCTTCAATGTTCGTCACCACTTTATCATTGTTCGTTACCACTTCGTCAACATTCGTCACCACTTCGTCAACATTCGTCCCTACTTCGTCAATGCTCGTCACCACTTCGTCAATGTTCGTCACCACTTCGTCAATATTCGTTACTACTTCCTTCGTCAATATTCGTCACCACTTTATCAATGTTCGTTACCACTTCGTCAACATTTGTCACCACTTCGTCAACATTCGTCCCTACTTCGTCAATGCTCTTCACCACTTCGTCAATGTTCGTCACCACTTCGTCAACATTCGCTTTCACTTCGACTAAGTTCTCTACCACTTCGGCCATGTTCGCCTCCACTTTGGTTATGTTCGTGTTCGTTAGCACTTCAGCTGTGAAGATTAACTAATCGCCACAAGTTCGCGAGCACTTCGTCCATCTTCGCCAATGTTCGCGATCACCTTGGTAATGACAACAGCATTTTCGTTCGTGACTGACTATGAGTAAGTACTTCGTCCCTGGTAACGAACTGATCTTGGTGAGTACTTCATCAAGAAGAGAGAGAGAGAGAGAGAGACAACATAATCTTCACTAGCGACTGTAAGCACTATGACACCATAATTAGCTAATGAGCTGCAGTGTGTTAGTATTACGTTTTAAGTTATTTACATTTACATACATTTCTTGATAAAAAATGGTTCTTTAATGTCACGAATATCTGTTAGTATGCCTCACTAACAAGATACTAAACATACTGTATATCTGGAGGTAATCAGTCAGTGTGTACAATCGGTCAATACTCGCATTCCCTAATAAGGAACGAGATTTAACGCCCAGGTCGGATGTTTTTTCCTATAGTACGTGCAAGCTAAATGAGTGCAATGACAAACAAAAGTTATGTCTAGAAAGACTTATTCCACACAACACTTACTGTATGCGCATATGCATGATGTAATTATATCAACCTATAACTTACTTTTGAAATAATTTGAAGACATTTTTATACGCGCCTTATGAGATTCGACTAGATACAAGTCTACAAGAAGTGTGTGTTGGGTGAATGTAGAAGGAAAGCTGTGTTAACTTTATCGACACAACGTGAGAAGAAAATTAAAATTACTAAAAATTTGGTTGATTTGGTTGGGGAAATGAGGAGGAAGGGGTGTAGGACTAAGGGTATTGATGGGAGGGGAAGACAAGGGATGAGGAAATACACAAGTCTTTATTTTGAAGGGAGTCGGAGAGGTAAACTACTATTTCATATAGTCTGATTATACTGTCTGGCGGCAACCTTTGTGGAGAAGGGTTGTATATAAGCCGCGCGTCGTGTGTTCCAGGTCAGTGCTTGTGAAAATATATGGTTGCACGCTATTGAAGCTCGCTTTGTCTACTTTCTGGCGAAATTCAGTTAATTCATTCTCACAATGTTAGTGCTTCTTTTATTTTTAAATATCAATAGTTATGAAAACCAAGTTTGTCGTACTCTTACTCAGCACAGAAAACTGTTTTTTACCCGTTTAGTCCATGCCATTGTCTGCCTGAAAACTAGTTCAGCCTATAACTTTCACATTTGTGTTGTGTTGTTTGGTTTCTATGTGCAAAATTACGGTAACATTTTGGTTGTATTGGCGATTTGTGTGAGCAAATACATCGCAATAAAATATTACTTTACATTTTTTTTTCCAATTGGACAAATTATGTTGAAAAACTGCTGAATTTCTTTATGATACCAGAAGATGCCCAGGATTTCTACAACACAATATTATTAGTTACAATTAATACAGTACGTATATGTAGTAATGCTAACAGCAAGGGCGGTGGTGATGGGTGATTTTATGAAGATTAATCGTAACATTACACACTCGACTCACTTGTGGGTGATGTGATCAAATATATGTTACAAATATATAATACTAGCTGCCCAACTGTAGCTTCGCCTGCTATACTTTAAAAAAACCAGCACTGTAGAAATTTGGGTTCAGTTCCCGCTAGCGGCAGCCAGGTTTTTGCATGTGATAATCGAGCTTGTACAGTGCCACAGGTCGGTGATTTGTCTGTTTTCCGGACCTTCATTCCAGATGTTGCTCCATACTCACCTCATGTCAGCCTTCATCTCATCTCTAAACTTCAGTTGTTAAGAGCTGTCAAAGTATCTCAACTCAGCTGTCCTCGTCGAGACAACGACCACTATTATTTTACCATTTAACAACGTTTTTGTAGACTGCAAACAGAAAATTGACTCTTCTGCCAAGCGCCACTAATGTATGCATATATAACATCATAACAGTGTTACAAAAATCGACACCAATATAGGTCTTCGGAATTATTAAATATAATAATTATATTTACAGCCCCGTGTACAAAGAGGTATGAGTATGAATAGGGCGGCAGCAACGTTTAAATTATTTTCCCGTGTAAATATCTGCATTTCTGGAAAATGTTTCATCTGTTTACGCCCTAAATAGTCAATATTTTGAAATCATACTTAAAAAGCTTTTTAGGAATTCTCGAAAACTTCACTACAATTAAAAAATCATCTCGATATCTGAACAGGTTTAAGAGATATTGACGATATATCGAAAGAACACCTATATAAATACCGTTAGAAGTTAAATTTCAAAGAATTTCTGAAGCTGATTTTTAGAGATATGCGTAAGCTTCATTCTGAAGTACAGATCAAGACTATACCTTAACGACTTCAAAAATTAGCGAGGATTTATTGTAAACATACTTTAGAGCTTTATGTCCTGATAATTTTCGAATTTCGGAAAATTGAAAAATTATGTCATATGCATTTTTTAAAGCTTCATCTTGAAGCAAAACTACCCATGACATCTCAGCGGGATTTAATACTATCGAGGATTCTTCGAAAACACATGTACCATCTCTTCGCCACCTTAAATTTTTAATTTTGGAAAACCCCTGCTCAGTGGGTGCCACGACGTCAGTGGAAGTCACTCTCGAAATGTCATGTTTCTAGGTCCAGCGGTTTGGGTTATGAGTTGGTGAGTGAGTGAGTGAGTGAGTGAGTGAGTGAGTGGGGCACTTCATTTTATGTACGTACATGTATTGTATCTGCTTATACACATGTAAGTGATTAGAGATAAGCTGTATATGGGTTTTCGGTATGTTCATTAGACTGTTTCGATGTCTGTACAAAATATATATTTCTTAAAAGTTTTTGGGAAAAATTTTTTCAATCTAAATTTGTAATGATTTTTAATTTGTAAATTTTCTGGAAATCCTGATTATTATGTATTGTTATAATCAATTCTTGGGTCAAACACTTATTATAAACGTTTACTGAGTAACGGTGAACCATGGCAGCTGCGGAAACGTTGGTTGTGGCAACGAAAAGGCGACGCGGCCTGTAAAAGCGAGGTCACCTCGAGGAAGGAGGTCACAGAGAAGCTGAGCCCCTACACGTCGTCGGGCCAAGGAGGCTTGAGGGTGAGGGGTGTGGTCGCGGTGTAGACATACTGAAAGCGGTGCTAGGTACTCGAGGGGGTTGAAAGGGCACTGGGAACTCTGGTGCCGTGGTCGTTATTCCGATCGGAACAGATGTAGCGGTAAATCAACCATCTCACTCTCCGGGCTTCCTCTCTTGCACTCTCTCGCCGAATCAGGCCTATCAGGACTATTGTATTTTAGGCTAATATTGTTGCGAAAAGGGATCCCCACTGCCAATGGCATTGATTGATTGATGGTTGGAATAAATTAGTGTCTATGGTTTGTAGAGATTGCCTACCGTTCTTGAGTTGCAACCCGGCTCCTATTGTGTGACTGAATTAAAGGCAGATTCATTTGAGTACAAGGAACAACATTGGTTGAGTAGCGCCTGATTTAATCCGGTCTTTTAGGCATAAAAGTACTCCATTCAATCTCGCATAGCAAAGAAATAGCTACTAATGTTACGACCCCATAAAACACGAATTCCAACCACCTCCATAAAATATTTAGATATTACCTCCCACCCACCCATCTTGGCTTGGGAATTATTTTTCTTACACTGTTATGCAAAAATTGTAACTTGAATAATTCTATACCCCTGAGTTTTACTCATGGGTGTTGTGTTCGTCATGCAGTTTAGTTGCAAATCGTAACTCATGTGTGCTGCTCCAAGTCAAATCAACTTCGTATGTAGTATATGGGTTCCACGTTTGATGAAATTCTTAAAAATAATTTATAAGATACGTAATACGATGCTAAAAATATTAAAATTGCCACGAATTTGAAAATTTGAACACAGTATCAACGAAATACGCAGTCAAGCTTGTATGTAGTACGTGTGTACCAAGTTCGTTGAAATTTTGAAAAATATTTCCCGTGATATGTAACACTACGCTAAAAATATGAAAATGACCACCATTTCAAAACATGAAGAAATGATTAACGAAATTTACAAAATCAAGTCATCTATATATGTAATATATGTGTTCTAAGTTTAATAAAAATATGCAGATTTCCTAACATATGTAATACTATGCTATAAAAATGGCCGCCATTTAGAAGAAAATTATTATAGGTTGAACGAAGTCAGCTTGTTATGTACCAACTTTGATGAAATTCTGAAAAATATTTCCTAAGATATGTAATACCATGCTAAAATATGCAAAAGGCGCCATTTGAAAAATATGAACAAAGGAAGAACGAAAACACAAAAATATAGTCAACTTGTTATGCAGTATATGTGTACCAAGTTTGACGAAATTCTGAAAAACAGTTTCATATATATTTATCTTGATAGAAAATTTTTATAATGGCCTCTATTTTGAAAATATTAACGGGGCGTAAACTAAATATATAAAAATAAAGTAAGTTTACGTAGTTCTGTATGTGTACAAAGACTGATGAAATTAGGTCCATTGGTTCAAAAGCTTTTACGGGGAAACACACACTTACATACATATACACACACGGTCACTCACACCGACACACGCAGACAAGAAGACGATTACATAAGCTAACTTTTTTCCTACGGAAAGTAGGCTAAACAATTTTCAGCGAATGAAACTATGTGGCCAACGACTAAGAGAGTTAGGAGCGATTAAGTATTTTTGCACTTACTTCAGACAGTACTTATATGGTCATAGCTGTATTATATAAACACACCACGCTAGTTTAAAATATCTTAAGAGCGTGGCTGAAAATAATTAGGCATTCAAAAGATGGCAACAGCATTAGCAGTGTATGGTTTTGAAGAGAGGATTGTAAAATGAAAACGGAACACACTACCAGATGCTGAGTAGGGTACCACATATGGGTGCAACCTTAAGTTGCAGACATTGTTGTGAATAAAAATACTTACAAAATTAGAGAAAATTTTCAGAAAACAGGAAATATATTTCAGGCATCAGCATAGGAAAATATTTCAGACTTGGGGAAAAATTATGAAATACAAAGCTGTAAATACAATTATATGAATACGACCTGGAATAATCTTAAAGAGTATTTTAAAGACGAAGCTGGTAAGGTGTTAGACGAAGCAAGGTGTTGACACACACAAAAGAAAATAATGATGTACAATTGCATGGAATTATAAAGACTGTGTTAGAATTGTTTCAAGTAGGTGTCGAAGTCACAAGAGTAAGTCGTGAAAGTAAAATTAAATATACCTGCATAGACCCAGTTATAGATGTCAGACTGTTTGAGGAATGTATAAACAGTAATACACTATACACAACTGTATGTAACCACGAGCAAGAATATATTAACATTCATTTAGAAAATGAATCATTAGAATGTATGACGAACTGTATTATTGTGGACATACGCCCTTGCTATATTATGGTCACAGAAATCTGGGAAAGATGCTAAGAAAAACAGACCACGAAATACGAAAAAAGAGAAAACAAGCCAAGTTGGCTGCAGTCAACACATCCATAAACCAAAACAACAGAACATTAAGGCTCCCATGAGGAATTATTGAACGACAAATAAAGAAAAAAATGAATGATAAACAACCAAAAATAAAGAAAGAAAGAGAAAGAAAGAAACTTTATTTAACAAAATAAACATTTTACATAATTACATTTTGGCCTAGGATCAGACAGACTTGCTGGTAAAAGATGCTCCTAGGTACAAAACTACAATATTATTATAAAATAAATAAAATATATTGCGCACGTTCACTATTCTGATTACATCAGTACCTACTGGTATAGCACTGAAAGTACATTCAAATGTTGTCAATATAGGAAAATTTCCAAATTTGTAACATGAGACAGTATTAACAATTACATACGTTGAAGAGATTAAGCAATTGATAAAGAGAGTATCAAACCAATAGTAAACTAACTGTACAAATGAAAAATGAAACAAGAAGCATTCACATACATAACTTACATTTGCAGGAATAATACTTTAAAGACACAAATATCTGATTTATTATTATTTTTATTAAATGTTGGCAAAGGGACTATTATCTGATTTAATACATTTTCTAAGGGCCACTTTGAAATGTCTTTAATTTAGAGTTCGCATTTCTTTTGGCAACTTATTCCACAGCTTGGTGTCATTACATCTAAGGCTCAGTACCATGCTATGTTTTGTATTTGTGTGTGTTACAAAGATCTTACAATTATTCTTGCCTCGTGTATTTAAGTCACTATTTACAGTACGAAACCCATACAATTCTGCTAATTTTCGATTGCTCATGATTTTGTGCATAGTTTCGAGGACTTTATAATATATTAATTGTTTTATACTGAGTATATCGAGCACTTGAAAGAGTGGTTTCGTGTGTGCCCGAAATTCTGAGAATGTAACAACTCTCACAATTCTCTTTAAGATAAGGTTGAGCTGATTAATAAATGTATCTTATGTAAGACCCCAAATTTCAATGCTGTAAAGTAAGCGTTGATATACAAGTGCATTATATATGTATTTTAGCAAGTGTAATGGTAATAAATATCTGATTTTTGAAAGAATTCTACAGTATCTTGCAGATGTGTTACAAAGCTGTTTAATGTGATTTTTCCATTTGAGATTTTCGTCAAATTGTAGTCCAAGGTACTTTATTGAATGTGTTTTCTCTATTTTGCTCCCTTGAATGTATAAATAATGGTTGATGATTCTATTTGAACTATTTTTAATTTCAAATTTTATGTATTTAGTCTTTTTTACATTTACTGTTAATTTGTTTATTCTAAGCCATCTTTCTAAATTGCCAAGATCAACATTTACATTTTTATAGAGCGAATCTATATTTTGGTTAGTGTTAAAAGTGAAATCTCTGAAAGAAATTCGACAATATTTATTGCCTTCAGCTCTGTTCCTAGCGCAACTAATGGTAGTCGAGCCTTCCCCTTATTAGCTGCGCACCTTTTAATGGGTTTTGTAGTCTATTGTCACTTCACAAATATTATTTTTTTTGTTAAAGGTTTCTTAATTCAATACTTTGCTGACTAAATGCATTTGAGTTATTCATAATAAATGCTGATTATTTTATTTATTCTTTTGATAGGATATGTTTCTAGTTTAAGTGGAGTGGCGTTTTCCCAAAGTGTTCTATGACTATTTTCCCACACACGTTCGGCCAGTTTGGATTTTTGTGTTGCTTTTATGTTCTTTAATACGCGTGGAAAGGGGTCGGCCTGTATACACTTCCACACCACGTGGTATTCGATAGACACAGTCCTGAGTTTGTAGTTTTTTAATTGCTGGTTTCACCTTTGCAATGATGCTTTTTAATGTGGTTCTTGATTTGAAACCAGTCTGTACGTTATACCTGTTATCTAGCCATCTTGTATTTTCTGGAATGCCCCGGACATATTGGGTAACTAAGGTTCCTGCAGGTTTTCTCTTTTTTCTTATTTCGTTGTCTGTTTTTCTTAGTATCTTTCTAAGAATTCTATGACGACGTAATATTGCAATGGCGTATGTCCACAATTATACAATACGTATATAAGTACATATTAGCCATTACAGGATTTGCGTCTCGTTTTGTAATACCAAGGCAGTAAAAGTAATAGATGCTGTAACATCCTCAGAATTCATTATGATCGTAATTTTAAGATATGGCTGCCCAGAGCAAATTCTTATAGATAAGAGGACTTATTTTTAAAATGAATTATTATCAAATTTACTAAAGAAGTTAAATATTCAGAAGTTAAAAGTTACAGCCTACAACCCGTGCTGTAATGAGTTAGCAGAGTAAAAAAGCAATGAAAACACAGTTAAAGGCATGTGTGCATGAAGATCCTAAAAAACTATGACCAGTATCTAGATAGGTATTGTAATAATCAATTATAATTCGACAGTTAATACATCGACTTAGTTTACCTTTCATTTATTACATGCAGAAGAGGCTATGCAACCATCGCGCAATACCCTAGGCGACTAATACCATAAATAAGACAATTGGCAAGTCAAACGAGCAGAAAATCGGCAAAAAGCAAAATTAAATTTATTTCAGAACAAACAAAAGCGTAAAAGGCAAATTTTGACAAAAGCTACAGAGAAAACACACTCCAAGTAGGTCAATGTGTATAGTTAAAAAATTCATAATCGGCATAAGACTCTTGCCTTTAAATATTCTCGGCCTTATCAAATTAGCAAAATGGTAGAGCCTTCAAGTATAGAAACTAGGAAAGGAAACAGACAAGGAAACAAATGTTTCGATACAGTCACTACAAGAGAAATAAAACTTGCTAATATTACAAAAGAACATTGTGTCTTTTACTTACAGGTAGCCGAAGATTGTCAACAGAAATGACAATGATTACAAGAGGTGCAATTTTCAGCTTGCTGTGTGTGGTGGTTCTCAGAAAATACAGAACTGCCCTACAGAATTTTCTCTGGGCTTCACTGGAGGGAGATCAAAACTATTATAATTTATGTCGAAAGTTTCCTATTGTCAAATATTATTTCGGCCAAATCACAGGCGAAATCACCGGGAATTGTTGTCTAGCAGCAGAAGACTAATATGATTAATTCTTCAACGGTTTCCACGAATGCTAAGAGAACTAGGCAGTACATTCAAGCTGCTACTACTCGGGTGTTGTAAATATCAATGTAAAATTGAAGCGGATGTCGGTATTATATCATAGAATACATGTGAATATAAGGTCATAATCCTCCCTCCTCCAGTTAAAGCCCAGGGAGACAGACGAGGACAATGTTGAAGGTGACGCTACTGGCGAAGGTCTGGTGACTTCACATATGTGCATGTAATCCATGGACACAAATATGGAACTTAAGTTTTGAGACAAGCATGTTGAAGAGGCAGGTGATTCACAACCAAACCCCTGTTTGAACTCCTGTACACTTGTATTCACTTTCGCGTACATAGATAAATGTCCACACACTTACATGCACGCCCGCACAATTAGATGCACACAACACACATGTTGCTTGCTAACATATGCAGATGTGCGTCCAGGCCCTTAAACTTTTTTAGCACTGAGATTCTTTCCTACTGTGTCAAACTGTAGTCACGTTATGTATAGGTTGGTAGTTACTAAGTTTTCTGGTTACTTTTTGATTCAAAGCTAAGCTTATCTCAGTTCAGTCATAGCCTTCCTAATCCCATCTTCTCATCACTCTTTGGACACTTTAACACCCTTTCGCCCGCTCAGAACACACCATACCTTTGCTTTCGTTGATAATCATCAGCAAATCACAGGCCAGATATACTAATTAGGGTGGCGTGGAAGGAGCGGGTGCGTATCGTAGAACCTGAACGGCGAACGAGAGGCCAAAACGTGAATGTTATTACCAGGTCCAGTTTCGAAAAAAAAAAAAAAAAAACCTTTAATCATATTTTTAGACTATTATACGGATGTCCTGTCGATGAAGAATACAAGATGATAGCCTACTGGGTTCAAGATCAACCGACAGTTCATTGAAAATGTTTTGTATCAGTTTTAATAACTATTCACCTCTTTAAGTGCAAAATTTCGGATAAACCGTAATTACAGTTCAGGTGTTTAAGTGAGCATAAACATACTTCAGCAAAAACTACTTATATATATCTAAAGCTCAATGAGGTGTAAATATTTCTATTCTAAATGGAAAACACATTTTATTTATTTCTTACCTTTTTGGAAGAGAATTAAATAATTTTCTGGAATGGTATTTTCGATACTTACGTAAATATCATCCTGAAGTAAATTACTCTTCCATACATCTATGATTTTGTAGATATGGGAGAGTAATCGATATCATGTTTCAGGTTTTTTACGGCCAAAGGAATCAAATGCCGCAAAATCTTTAAATCATTTGTGTAGGATAATTAACTTAAGTAAAAATCGGGATGGTAGCCCATTGGATTCGATCTAAATAGAAGATCACGAAAAAACACAATTTTTACCCTTTTCCACCCCGTAGAAGAAACATTTTTTTAAAAATGCTGATATTTCCTAATATGCATTTGTATGAGTGCAAATGAATTAAAATCACGACTATGGTCCGTCGCGATCGAACTATATCGATTATTCATAAAACACCTGTTTCACTTCTTTTTGTAAAATTAGTGGTAGCATTTTCAATAAACCTTGGTTCTCGCCTTCGCCCCGAGGGGAACAAACCCTCATAATGGTATGTTTCTAGGTCAAGAGGTGTGGTCTGCGGTTTGATGTGTCAGTCAGTGAATCCATTTGTATATAAAGATAATTAACTATAAAAAAAACTCCTGGTCATCTTAATTTCAAATCTCTTTGTGTGTTCAGCAATAATTTATGAATGTTTTTAATGTGTAGTAAATTGCATTACTTTAATATTCAATTCCGAATTTAGGTTCATTTTGTATATTAAAGGAATGTTTCACTGGCAAGTTAAGAATAAATTAACAAAATACACACAGGAAAAATTTTCCATTGAAATAATCCTGGAACAAATATTTATTGTTTAAAGTTATTTAGTTCAATTGACGCATATTTCTAGCAATATTTTTAATCGTATACTATAGTATTGTTTCTGTTACCTATCTCAAACTCGAAAGAAACATATTTTTTTGAAAAAATTGTTTTACATTATTCAACGGCTTCATACAACCAAAAATATTAGTAAATAGTACAATTAAGTATTGAATACAACTGACAAACAATTTTTACATAAAAACTATGCACACAAACGCATATATTATTTCTGTTATTATTTTGGTTTTACATGCCCCCGAACAGCACAAGGCCTTGGTAGAGGACAACAGAGGAAGGAGTCTGCCAGGAACTGTTTTAAGGAGTCATCACAGCATATTTGCCGGGAGTGATTTTGGAAAACCCTGGAAAATCGAAATCAGGATACAACACACACAAATAATATTAATTCTGGTCCAACTTTTTTTGTGTTTTTATATTTTAATTTTACTTTTTTTGTGTTTCGTATTTGCGGACACTTCTTAGTAACGTAGCCTATATTTTTAATAGGTTATATACGTTACTAGGAATACAAAACGTTATAAGGATTGTATTTTTATAAATTAATTAATATGTTAAAGGAAGTATTTAATTTATAGAGTTTTCTTTCTATAAAAGAAAAAAATGTTAATTTTCTGTTTCCTTTTCTTTTCAGAGTAATTAAAACTTGACAAAATTAGTTAAGAACCTTTTCGTGCTTATATCCAGTCCCTAGATACGAAGTCCAAAATAAATTTTCTAGCTCTTGGTATGTACATTTTACCCAATTTACTGGTGCTTTTTAAGAATTCGTGGGTCATGTTGGCAGTACTGTTGGCGTCTTCACTGGATAAGCTAATCTGAGGTAACCTAAAAGCAATATGCGCAAAATCCACGACAGAAGCATAATCAATTTCCTTGATAAAAGCGTCGAAAGAAAAGGGAGTGATATCGCAACCCAGAAGCGACAAGCTATCCACAAAGTTTTCATAATATAATCTAACCAAGAAATCATAGTGTTCGGAGAGTACATCCAGATGGGCACTAGAGTACAGGAAGAACAACAGATCTCTAGCCGGTGAGTCATAGCTAGTGAACTGAAAATCTACAAACCTCAAGTCTTTTGGATCGTTTTTTGAGGAACCTGGTCCGTATTTAAACATGATGTTGTTTGTCCAAAGATCAACGTGGGCTATTGTAGCGAAAGGTTCTCTTGGTGGCCTGGAACTTGCAATATTAAAAATCTCCCAGCTTTTCTTTATCATGATGTTTATACGCTCCTTTAGTGTTTCATATTCGGGGATGTTTTCTAGCCGTTTCCAACCGTCGAACACACCATCGACAGAACTAATAGCAGTCGTTGCACGGAGCACGGTTTTCTTGAACTCTTCAGGTTTCTTGATCTTCAGAGCAACTGCTGTCGCATGAAAGCGCGCCAACTTGTCGACGACTAACTTGCAGTGCGCCAGATTGAGGCCAGTCAAGCGATCACCACACTCGTAACCTTGAACCTTCAAGTTCTCCAGCAGAATGACAGCGGTCTCATCAACATGTTCCGTGTCACTTTTGGAAGAGATCCTAGCCCCATAACACACAGGAATAATATCAATGTACTTGCCTTCTGGCACGTTGTTTTCTTTCTGTATTCTCTCGAATGCAGGTCGAACAAGCTTATACATGTCAATTTCCTTTCTTACGGTAATTTCGCACTGGAATAATTTCTGCAAAACAGCAGACTTGGGAAGCATCTTCGCCACTAGAGGTAGAGTCTGAGGACCTGGTGTGAGAATCACATCTACAGCCAGAATAGTGCTGCCGTTGTTTTCCCCGGGTTTGGTGAGATTTCTCACCGAGAAGTCCTTTATTTTGGTGCCGTCTGCATCAAGCGTTGGCCTCAGCAGTTCTTCCAAGTCCTTCTTGGTCAAGTCAAAAACTTTTTCTGTCATTATTCTGGCTCTGAAACAAAACCGTTATAACTGTTACATAATGTTTCATTGACGTTTTTATAAAATTTGCTCGTAGTAATAGACATAAAAACAAGCATTAGGCTATAACACGAAAAAAAAACGCATATTTAAATGAATAAAAGTCTGAAATATTAATTTTTACATAATTATACATGGCAAATGCACAGTAGTTATATTTATCAACTGCTGAATATTAAAACTGCAATACCCAGAAGACTGAACGCTGTGTCTAAAAGACCTCATATTGGATTAACGCAATTCAACAGGATATGTTTAAAAATAATAAGTTTTAGACCCATTTCGCAACGCGTGTGCCAAAGGACATTGATAAGTAATGTGTAAGTAAATACAGTTTTTAATAAATAATGCAATCATAATGTGTTTTGATATCGTTCGTGTTTTCAGATGAGAGGAAAAATTATACCTACGTAAAAAATAAAAATATATGTGCTGTGCTGCTGTAAAATTTTTAAGCAATTTATATTTAAATGTGTATCGCCTTTTTGTTTATTGGGTCTGCATTATATCTGCCAGTTTAATTTTGTTTTCTAATGAATATAATATAATATAATATTTATTTATAGTCCTAAGTTTTCTTACTGCATCAACTGTGCAGACGGGATATAGGTTTCGGCCAAACAAAACCAACATTCGCTTCCGCTTATACTGACCTTTCTTTTTGTTTAGTTGTTAGCTTTGAACGACTCAACATTCGCTCGTTTGGCGTAAGATCATAAATATATTCCGTCGTAATACACTTTCATTGTAAGGTTTGTTTAAAGTGACATTTTTATGATAATATTCTCCAAATTTAAGTAGATCTGTATATGTTTTTGACATTTAGTATAAATTAAAAAGTCGTAAAAATAGTAAAATAAATTTAAAGTGTCCCTAAACTGTAACTAAAACACAAATAGAAAGCACTTGACTATATTAGGGCTTTTAAATGTGAACTAATTATAGGTAAACACTTAGTTCAAAGATCCATCATTTTGAACATTCGAAATCCGCATGAGTAGAATACATAAAATTAAAGTCAAATTACTATGTGGTATATGTGTACAGAATACTGATGAATGGTCTTGAGATATCGCGGATGTTATATAAATGTTCTAATGACCGACATTATAAAATTACAATTACATCATGAATGAAATATGTAAAAAATATGTCAACTTAGTATTACCTAAGTTTATCGAGTTTGATTTAATTTAAATAAAATGTTTTCTCAAATATTTCGAGGAATGAAACATTTTAAAATAGCTGCCGTTTAAAAAATACAAGTCACACATTACGCAAAAAAAATTAAATCAAATGACCGACATTATAAAATATGAACATGAATATTGTCGGCCAGCAAAGTAAGTGTTTGCAAAGGAGAGAAATTTTGAAGGCTCCTTATAGGGGAAATAATATGGGAGAATGAAATGATGTATTCTTTTATACTATTAGAAGTTTGAGCCGAAGATCTAGCCCTTTTTAATGTGTTAGGGATGGTTTGCTGTTTCTTGCATTTAGGAATGTATGTGGATTCTTCTTCCGTATGTTCCGACGGCGTAACATCTATTATGATGTCTTCTGTCGAAGGAGATGGTGGATCAACTTCATTTACCTCCGCCATAAAAATGCAGTTGCACCCTTTCTATAACATAGCAGGAGCACAACATGTGTTACTTATATAATTTCGTAAACTGGTTATTGTTGTAAAAACAGCACGAGATGCATCCAGCAAACAAGCACGTATGATATTATCGTCTGCACATATATAGATTGGATGATTTCCTTCATTCAAAAAGGTAAGTTTCACTTCTGTTCCTTCTATACTTCGAATTCGTTCCAATGCTGTAGGTCGTATGATTCTTTCTCGTGCAATGAGATGTGTATTGCAACCTTGTAAGATTGGACACATTAAAAGGTCAACATACTCGTCCATGGCGGGAACACAGTAATTACCTGTACTTATTAGTTCCCATTCGCCAGGTTCAATAATATAACTTTTGTCAGCTTTAAAACAGAAACGGGTGGAATATCCACTTCTATATTTATTTGAATCTGGATATTTATCTAATACTTTGTATGTATGAACATTTGACTCAGTGCAAAATTGAGTTTTAGCCGTATCAAAATGTACAGGTGATTATGGCATGACAGATTATCCATTATGTTATAAGATACCTCGTGATAATCCATGGTATACATAATTATTATACACAAATGCAGGTCATATCGGGCAAGTAGCATCCCCTGGACATTATGATTTGCGAAGTCACATAACGGACTTTACCTGGACGGATGCTAAAGAGCAGCCATTTATGTATTCTTATAAATACAGTAATGGTTTAATAAAGGTTCCACCTTCTAACGCGTCGTGTATGTTAGGAACTAAAGGTCATATTGGTTTTAGTAGTTGGGCAGCTAACACACATCGTTCTCAAATTGCGAATAATCATTGTATTGCTGGAAGTCGAGTAACTGACACACAAATGCCGCGATATCCAGCTATAGGTCCAGGTGGTGCATTTTTGAATAATTTGCCATATGGTCAAATTATTGAGAAAGCACATGATTTCACTTACTTAGCTGGTACTCGTGATACGTACAATCAACAACCTAGTTTGCATTTAGGAATAATGCCTGTTCGTTCTAATAATCCAAGTGCACCTAATGATTTTGTGAACTGTTCTGTGTATGTTAAAGTATCGACGAAATGTTGGATAACGGAAAATATGGATTCAACAACTACATTAAAACATTTGAGTCCACATACTATGCATGCAGTATTATGGCGATCCCAGTACGACAAATGATCCTAATAACTATTATCATAATTTTCAGGAAGGAAATGTATATTGGCAAGGTACAGGAACAGCTCCTGTGGCAGTTCAGGCTCGTACGGCCGATGCAGTTCCTGTAGTTGTAGAGCAGGAAGTACTTTGAGATACACCAGCTTCAATGTTAACTAAAGTTCAAGACTTGCAAACCAGTATTGATGATATTCATAATACTATTGTAAATGTGCAGAACATTATGCGTACTTCATCTGTGAGTACAAATGAATTGGCGAATATACGTTCACATATACATGGTATTGAAAGTAATATCGAAAAACTTCGTACTGGTTTAAGTAGGAAAGTAATATGTAAAAATTATATCAACTTAGAACTAACGATAAGTGTATCGAGTATGAATGAATTAAAAAAAAATGTTCAGCAAATATTTTGAGGAATGAAACATTTTAAAATAGCTGCCATTTAAAAAAAACAAATCACATGCTAAGTAAAAAAAAAATAATCAAATGACCTTTAAGCACTATATGTTTACCGAGTTTGATGACAATATTATTTGCAATTCTTTATATACCTCTTGTTTTTAAAAATGTTTTAATGGCAAACATAAAAAAACTCATCATGAATGAAAAAATCAAGTCACCCTACGCATACAGCGTACAGAGTTGAATGAAATTCTTGTATAAATGGTTCTTATGAATACTCGTGTGTTCAAAAATTTCCAAATGGTTACAGTCGTAAAAATATGAACATGGCTTGAAGAAAAGTCATACACGTATGGAATTTAATGAAATCTTTATATATGGTTCTTAAGATAGCTCGTGTGTTCAGAAACGTTTACATTGCCGCCATTAAAAAATATTAATTGGACATGTACAGAAACGTAAATGTCAAGTCACAATTTTAAGTACTATTTGTGTACCGAGTTTGATGAAATTCTGGTATTTTCTACTTATGATATCTCGTATAATCAAAAATATTCAAATTGCCAACATTTTGAAAATATGAATATGGCATGAGCGAACTACTGAAAAGTAAAGTCAGCTTACTAAATGCTATATGGTTATCTGTTTTGTGAAATTCAGAAAAAATATTCGCCAGATATCTTGTGTGATTTATAAATGTTCAAATAGCGGCAATTTTAAAAATATAAACACGACATGAATAAAATAGACAAAAGTTGTCATGGTAACTACTATACGTGCTTCAAGTTTGGCTAATTTAAGAAAAAATTCCTCCTCCGATATGCCATATTATGCAAAAACATAGAAATGTCTATCATTTTGAAAATATGAACACAGCATGAAGAAATAAATTAGAGTCAAGTAACATTACAAATTACTATATGTGAACAAAGTTAAATTCAATTATACTATGGTTCCATGGGTATATCTACTATGATATAATATGTTTAAATTGCCATTTCGAAAATATTTACACGACAAAATGTCAAGTCAGGTTACAAAGTACTATATGTGTAACAAGTTTGATGAAATACGGTTCTCGTGTTTATGAGATATTTTTGGGACACACACATACAACAACACACACAAAAAGCACACACACACATAGGCGCGCTCAGACACAGAGACAGCAACTTGGTCTCACAAGCCTACTCTGTCCCTAGGAATGTTGGCTATAAATATCACACGAATAAATGTCTTGAAGGTTTCTCTAACTTGCAGTGTATACAGAAGCCTAAGTCCTCAAATTCTAGCGAAAGTTATAAACTGAATTCGTTCTGAAAATAAGTTTCATTTAAGTAATGAGTTTATAGTTGAAACCGGCGGCAATAACGTCGTAAAATTATTCCTCGTGTCTAACTATCTACTATATACACTAGTTAACAGTCGTGTTATTCAGAATAAACATTGCAATAAAAGTTCATATAATTTTTCTACGAGTTGTCTAAGGATGAGGTTTCAAATTTGAATTTATTATTGCCGTTTCTCTTTATCCTGAAACACTTGTTAAGAGTATAATGATTGAATACAGGCTACTTTACGTTTAACTTAAGTAATTTTTATTTATAGAACTTACATACGCACTCATGTATGCACTTATCTATATCTTCGAAGACCCTCTTTAGTCACTGATAACGTCTTAGTTGCATTTGGCAAGGAGATTAGAAGCATTAAGTAATTATATAAATACAAATGAACTAATACTAGTTTGTACTAAGAAATAAACTTACTTAACATAAGATTAGTAAAATATTTTCTAAGCTCCATGAAGAGAGAGAAATATTCAGAGAAATTTCTACAGAAGCAGAGAAACCGTACTGATAGCGAGTTAACTTCATACCAGTGGATGAGATATTATGTAAATGCTCACTATTAGCCTACTTTCCGAACGGAAAAACAGGCTTACGAGATCGCCTTTCTGTCTGTGTCTGTGTATGTATGTATGAATGTATGTATGAATGTATGTATGTATGTATGTATGTGTGTGTGATTGTGTGTATGCGTGTGTGCGTGTGTTTGTATCCCTAAAAACTTTTGAACCAGTGGACCGAAATTCATCAAACTTATCTGACTTGACTTTTTTTATAATACGTTTACGTCACGTTCATAGTGTTGCATGCCATGTACCTGGACGCCGGTGGTCGGCAGCTGTTTCGTAACACTTTGTGGACTAGCCCCAGGCTCACAGGCCAGGCGGCTACGTGATGGAAGTCATGCCGAAGCTACGTCATAGATACCTGTCCCAACTGCGTCTTAATCCTACGAGGGCGGCTTACGTGACTCAAGTCATGTCCAAAACAGGTTGTAATACCTATTTTTGGACCCCTAAATGCGGGGAGTTCCCAAATGTTTTGACGATTATATAAGCACCGAATCGACAACTTTGGGGAGAGTTCGCTATTGGTCGTGCTAGAGGAAGGTGTTATGCTTGTGGAGAGAGACTGGTGAAGACATCTTTGTGACGTCAGAGTCTACTATGAGGTGGCAGGCGGCTACCTTCGGAGCAGTGTTGGGGGATACAAGAGGACTGCTGCGGCGGGCTGACGAGTGAGGAGGAGGTGCGCAGCGGGAGTCGAACCGAAGACCTCAAGAGTGAAGACAGCATTGCACTCGGGGTTCTGCGCAGCACACGGCGATTCATCACCACTGCGGACTATTAAGGTTGTACACTGCCACTATTTGAGAGACTGTTGATTGTATATGTGACTGAATTCTATTACGATTTGTATTGTTTAGTTAATTGATGGCAGATTTTTTTGTGCTTTAATTGTCCAAGCTAATTAACGTGTTTGTGACACAGGAGTAATTGTGTGCATAACTAATTGTGTTGTGACAGTTATAGTTGATTGCTGTTTTGTGTATTTTGTAGCTTTGTGAGCTATTAAATCCAGCACTTAATTTAACTCTTTTATTTCTAATTTTAAGACCTCTATCCCAAAAAACTCAGAGAATTGCCCACATGAAAAGTTATTGCTTAAACTTGTAACACTGGTGTCAGAAGTGGGATAGAGGCATAACTAATTTAATAATTTTTGTTTTAAATTTAAATCATTGCACATAATTACTATTTATTTAATTGAGCCACTTTATAAATTTTATGTTTAAATTTCAATTCTAAATGTGAATGATTACAAGAAGCATGTCTGCCGAAATAGAAGCACTAAAGGCCCTCATCGAGGGAATGAAAGGCAAATTAAGTGGCCAAATAAATTCAGTACATGAAAATGTAAATAAAAAATAGATAGTGAGAATGTAAATGTTGATAAGAAAATTGAGAATGTTAGTAATCTTGTAGATAGTGTAAATGAAAATGTAAATAAGAAAATAGATAATGTAGACAAGAAAATAGATAGTGTAAATGAAAATGTTGATAAGAAAATTGATAGTGTAAAAAATATTGTAAATGAAAACATAAATAAGCAAGTAGATAGTGTAAAAGAAATGGTGTACCAGGAAATAGATGCTGTAAACGAGAAGGTAGGCAGCGTAAAGACAGAGATTGAGTATGTGAAAAATAGCATGCAGCAACAAATGGATGAGCTGAGGAAGGAGTGTCAAGAACTTCTCCATGGTACAGGAGGTGGCCCTCTTGTTACCGGAGAAGACAAGATCAGTGCTGAATCAATACCTGAAGGCGACGAAGAGAAGACCACGAAGTTTGAACCAGGCTGTAGTGTGATTCACAACCAGGCGGAAACTGGGCTGCAACATGTTTGTGTATCTAGTGTGCCTGCATCGAACATTTGGAAGGGGATTTCTGTCAAGCCTGCTCCTTACGATGGCCAGACTCCATGGCGAGAGTACCAAAACCAGTTCGATATTGTGGCAACCATAAATGGTTGGTCTGAACAGCAACGTGCGTACTATCTTGCGGCTGTACTGGGGGGACGTGCCCTCAGTATACTCCAGTCGCTTCCTGAACGTCTGGAATACTCGACATTAGTTACTGCCCTGGAGCTGCGCTTCGGAGACAAGTACGTGCGACATGCCCACCATGCCCAACTAAGGAGCCGCACCCAGAGATCAGGGGAGTCACTGCAAGAGTTGTGGCAGGACATTGTGCGACTCGCCCGTTTGTCGCTCGAGGGATTTCCAGAACAGGCACGAGACATCATAGCAGTCGACTTCTTCGTCGATGCCATCGCCGATGTAGAGGTGCGCCAAGCAATGCGCCTGGCCACCCCAAGGACTATGCAGGATGCCCTGACTAGAGCACTGGAGATTGAATCTGCAAAAAGACCATCAACTCGGCGTACTGTGCGAGCGGTTGCAGTGTCGGGCGACGATAGAGATAACCGCTTCGAGAACACCCTGAAGAGAATGGAAACCATGATCCATAGAATCACATCGATTACACCCCGCCCTCGACAACAGGGGCGACCAAGCTGTTGGGAATGTGCAGAATCCGGACACATGAGAGCCCAGTGTCCATAATGGTTACAGAAAAACAGAAACCAAGAGCAGGATGAGGCTGCCCGATCTGGCCAGCCCTCGGGAAACATGTAAGCACCAGTCTTAAGGGGCGAATGTTGGTGACTGCGGGAGATAAGGCCCCAGTATTTCTTCAAGTACGCTCAGTGAAACAAGAGTATGATGCAATCCTATTAGAGGGCAGTCTGGATAATGTTTATTGCAACATGGTTGTGGACACCGGAGCAACCATTACTGTTGCCCGACCGGACATCTTGGGGCCTTCTCCCCAGCAGTCAAAGGGCCATAATGGCAGACAAAGCGTTCTGACGACAGTGACAGGCGAGACCACACCAGTGAAGGGGAAGAGAAAGGTACAGTTGAAGTTAGGTGACCTCTGCATTGAGCACGAAGTGTACATAGCCGACATCGAAGATGAATGTTTATTGGGCCTGGATGTGTTGCGCAAGTTAGAGTGCTGTATAGATACTCGGTCGGGAGTACAAAGGGCTAGTAACCGAGAACTAACAATGACACCACGAAGCGAACTATCCGTGCCAACCAGCTGCCAAGTGGTCTGTTGTGAGACAACTGTTTTGCCAGCGTCCAGTGAGATTGTCATCCCCACACGGTGTCGAGGCAATTTTGTGCGGTGTGTAGCTCCGGTCGAACATATGGGAAGAGGAAGCAGCTTACCTGATGAGGTGGTGGTAGCAAGAACATTGGTTTCGCCAAGTTCTAGAAATGTACCTGTTCGAATGGTCAACTTGTCAAACAGGGCAATCCAGCTTGAGGAGGGGGCAATAATAGGTATATGCAAACAAGTCGCCCAAATAACTACAACCGAAAAAAAAAGCTATTAAGGCAGGTAACCTTAAGGGGACTCTATTGAACCACTCAAGTAACTACTGACTAGAACCAGGAAAAACCTAAACTGGAAGCAAGAAAAGGCTGTGGCAGAACTTCTGAAGAAAAACAAGAAAACTTTTTCATGTGGGCCATTTGACCATGGCAGAACATCCGCTGCACAACATCACATTGATACAGGAGAAGCTAGGCCAATCAAGCAACCCCCAAGATGACTGCCTCTAGCTACAGAAGAGACTGTGGATGGCATCTTGAAAGAAATGAAGGACTTGGATGTGATCGAGCCGTCGGTCAGCCCTTGGTCATCACCTGTTGTGCTAGTTAAGAAGAAAGATGGGTCCACAAGATTTTGTGTGGATTACTGCTGGCTGAATGATGTGACCAAAAAGGACTGCTAACCCCTCCCCCGGATTGATGACACATTTTACAGCTTGACAGGTTCACAATGGTTCTCTACACATGACATGAAGAGTGGCTACTGGCAATGTGAAGTGGCACAAGAGGACAGGGAGAAGACAGCCTTCTCTGTGCAAGGGAAAGGAATTTGGCAGTTTAAAGTCATGCTGTTTGGGCTATGCAATGCCCCTGCTACCTTCAAACGACTAATGGAAAAGATCCTACCTCTAGATATTTGCCAAGTTTACTTAGATGATATCGTGGTCACCGGTAAAACATTTGAATAACACCTTACCAGATTAGATTCCGTGTTCCAGAAAGTGGCTGCTGCAAATCTGAAGCTGGTTCCCAAGAAGTGCCACCTGTTCCAAAAGAAAGTTAGTTTCCTAGGGCATGTGGTATCTGCCGATGGAACCCAGACTGACCCAGAAAAAAAAACAGTTCAATAAAAGCCTGGTCACAACCAACAGACAGGACACAGGTTGGAAGCTTTCTTGGACTCTGTGCTTATTATAGGCGATTTGTACATGGATTCGTTACGATTACCAAGCCACTACATGAGCTTACTGAAGCCAAAATAAAATTTCTGTATATCCCTGAATGTGAAGCCTCTTTCAGAAAATTAAAAGAATTGTTGATATACCCTTCAGTTTTGGGCTTCCCCGATAATAAAGGCGAGTTTGTATTGGACACAGAAGCGAGTGATGTAGGCATCGGTACTGTGCTGTCACAGGTCCAAGATGGAGTAGAGAAACCTCTAGAATATTTCAGCAAAGTACTGCAGAAACCAGAGAGAAACTATTGTCCCTCGCAGAGAGCTATTGGCAACGGTGAAGTCCATATCACATTTCCACCACTACTTATATGGCAGACACTTAACTTTGCGAACAGATCATGCTTCTCTATGTTGGCTACTGAACTTTAAGAATCCGGAAGGACAAATAGCTCGATGGATACAATATCTTGAAGAATACAACTTTGATATTCAACATCGTACTGGTCGTTCCTATAATAATATATATGCGCTATCCCGCAGGCCTTGTGACGCCAATTTTCGCCCTTGTGAAAAGCAAGAGGAGAAAAGTGGAGTGCGGTACGCTAGAACAACAATGCTTCAGGCATCAACAACCGATGGGAAGTACTCCTGGACTGACTACATGATAAGAGAAGATCAAAGAAATGACCCAGACTTGTGCCCAATACTGGGTTGGATAGAGCAGGACCACCGACCAGAATGGCAGGAGCTATCTGAAAAGAGTGCTACAACTAAGGCATATTGGGCATAGTGGAATTCACTTGTTCTGAATAATGGCATCCTCTACCGGAACTGGAAGAGTGTGGATGGCAGATATGAACACCTACAGTTGGTTCTCCCAGAGAACAAGGTCCCAGAGGTACTGTAGGAGCTCCATAATTCATTGTCAGGTGGTCATTTCGACATTAATAAAATACTCAACAAGGTTTGAGAGAGGTTTTACAGTCTTCATTGCCGTGAAGATGTCGACAGATAGTGCCGAATGTGTGCCCACTGTGCCGCAAAGAAAGGTCCGAGGGTCAGAGGCCGAGGTCGTCTCTAGAAGTACAATGTTGGTGCCCCATTCGATAGAATGACGGTTGACATCTTGGGTCCCTTGCACAATAACCGAGAGAAACAATCGGTACTTGTTGGTTGTGCAGGACTACTTCACCAAATGGCCAGAGGTTCTTCCCATACCGAATCAAGAAGCCAGCACGGTGGCTGATGCACAGGTCGAAAATGTGTTCTCAAGGTTTGTGGTGACATTGGATCTTCACTCGGACCAAGGACAGAATTTCGAATCGGCCCTTTTCCAAGAATGTATGAAGATAATGGGTATAAAGAAGACTCGAACCACTCCGCTACATCCACAGTCTGATGGAATGGTCGAACGTCTAAATCGCATCCTGGAGCATACCTATCTATCTTTGTATCTGATAATCAAAAGGATTGGGACTCCAAAGTACCACAGTTTCTGCTAGCACACTGCTCTGCCATTCATGAAGCAACTAAGGTGACACCATCAAGGATGCTGTTTGGGAGAGAGCACTGTCTCCCGAGCGACCTGATGTTCGGATGCCTGGCGCAGGAAGACCAGATTGCATCCCCAGTGTATGCCAGCGAGTTATGTCGCAAGTTAGTTCACACTCACAACTTTGCTAGGCGACACCTTAGGGTCAACACCGACAGAATGAAGACTCGCTACGATAGGATGCACCAGATGAAACATTCCAAGAAGGACAACTGGTGTGGTTGTACAACCCACAGAGAAAGAAGGGGTATTGTCCCGAGCTGCAGAAGAATTGGGAAGGCCCTTATGAAATAGTAAAGAAGATCAATGATGTGGTGTTTCGGATTGTTCGTCGAGGCTCTCGGGCGAGAGGACCTAAAGTTGTAAACATAGACATATTGGCCATCTACGATGGACCTGAGGCTGCCGTGTCTGGTCGGGACGAACAAACTTAAGGAGGGGGCAGTGTTGCGTGCCATGTACCTGGAGGCCGGTGGTCGGCGGCTGTTTCGTAACACTTTGTGGACTGGCCCCTGACTCATAGGCCGGCGGCTAAATGATGGAAGTCACGCCGAAGCTACGGCATAGATATCTGTCCCAACTACATTTAATCCTACGAGGGCGGCCTACGTGAATCAAGTCATGTCAAAAACATGTTGTAATATGTATTTTTAGACCCCTGAAATGCGGGGAGTCCCAACTGTTTTGACAAGTATATAAGCGCCGAATTGACGACTTTGGGGGGAGTTCGCTATTGGTCGTGCTAGAGGAAGGTGCTATGCTTGTGGAGAGAGACTGGTGAAGACATCTTGGTGACGTCAGAGTCTACTGTGAGGCGGCAGGCGGCTACCTTCGGAGCAGTGTTGGGGGATACAAGAGGACTGGTGCGGCGGGCTGACGAGCGAAGAGGAGGTGCGCAACGGGAGTCGAACCAAAGAACTCACGAGTGAAGACAGCGGTGCACTCGGGGTGCTGCGCAGCACACGGCGATTCATCACCACTGCGGACTATTAAGGTTGTAAACTGTCACTATTTGAGAGACTGTTGATTGTATATTAGTGACTTAATTCTGTTGCGATTTGTAGTGTTTAATTAATTGATGGTAGACTTTTTTGTGCTTTAATTGTCAAAGTTAATTAACGTGTCTGTGACACAGGAGTAATTGTGTGCATAACTTGTTGTGAAAGTTATAGTTGATTGCTGTTTTGTGTATTTCATAGCTTTGTAAGCTATTAAATACAGCACTAAATTTAACTCTTTAATTTCTAATTATAAGACCTCTATCCCAAACAACTCAGAGAATTGCCCACATGAAAAGTTATTGCTTAAACTTGTAACAATATTTACAAAAATGACGGCTATTTTCAAATTTTCGATCAAGCTATATATATAAGGAACCGTAATTTAAAAATTCTTTAAAATTTGTACGCATATACTACCTACAAAGTTAACTTGAATTTGTGTGTTTTATTAATCCTGTGTGCATATTTTCAAAATGGTGGCCATTTTATATTGTTGGCATAAAGCCACATATATTTGGAAATACTGTTCACAATTTCACCAAACTTGCTACACATATAATACACACAAAACTGACTTGAATATTGTGTGATTAGTTAGTTATGTATTCTTGTTTTCAAAATAGCGGCCATTCTTATATTTTTAGCGTAGTTATACATATCTTGCTAAATATTTTTTCAGAATTTTCCCAAACTTGGTACACATATAAAACTTACAAAGCTCACTTGAATATTGTGTATTTCGTTCATCCTGGGTTCGTGTTTTTTTTAATGGTGGATATTTTGTATTTGTAACATTTTGCGAGATATATTAGGAAACAATTTTTTAGAATATCATCAAACTTAATACGCATCTACTGCATGCAAAGCTGATTTGACTGTTGTGTAAATTTTTCATCCTGTGTACATAATTTCAAAATGGTTGCCATGTCTAAGGAATTATTATTTTTCAGAATTCCATCAAACTTGGTACGCGTAAATACTGCATATAAAACTGACAACTTTGAGTTAATTTGTTCATCCATTTGTAATGTTTTGAAAATGGCGGCTATTTTTATTTATCTTTATAGTAGAAAAACATTTTAGAAACATTTTTCCACAATTTATTAATCTGGTTACTCGTATTTTATTTAGCATGCTAACTTACCCTTAGATTATGCCGTGTAAATTACGTCAAAATAAATATTATCTTTTAATTTTCCTAGATTACATACACGATTTTAACTTTTATGAATAATTTGCACCCACTTTAAGGAAAGTAGGCTTATCAGTTATGCTGGTAACTTCTTGTTAAACATGTGATAACGCCAGATAAAAATGTAAAACCTAGATTAAGTGTCGTGAAAAGAAGACAAAGTGGATGAGAAACACCAAGCAAGCATATGTTTTGACCGTGCAGGACACCTTATCGATCTTCATACCAGTTAACTAAACTTTAATTAAACAGAAGTAAAACAAGAAAATTAAATCAAATGCTTTAGCTCATCAGGCCTCTATAATAACAGAATTTCAAAAATACTCGCGTTATGATTTGAAAATAATTTAGCTATTCGAAAATCTCTGCGCGAGAGGTTTATGAATGTTACATTTATTTTCAAATGAAAACGCGAGTATTTTTTAACTTCAGTTATCATAGAGGTCTAGATATTTTCAGATAAAAATGACAGTATTTCATTTTTGTAGATTTTGCGGTTTCATGCCTTAATTTTTCTAAAAACAGTTTGTCATTCTTTACTCGAAAATAAAGCATACTGCTGCATAACGCTGTATAAATAAACGAGAGCTGATAAAATATCTGCTGGGAAAAAATCTCATCGAATTTTGATGAGTAGTTCAGATGTTATTGACGATTGTGTATTCCAGTCTTCAACTCGACATCGTACCTTTCCTTACCTCTTTAACAGTTCCAAACAATAAACCACGTATGAAAATAACTACACACACAAATAAATAAGCTTACTTGGGGGAAGATACCAACCAGTCATACAGGTTTTTGCGTTTCATTATTATTTAAATTTTTTTTTTAGAAACTTATTGTTTAGTACTGACTAACACAAATATCCAACGAAAAAGTATCCTGCCGTAACATTTTTGCACGTGTTCAAGCGACTATGTACAAATTTAGTTGCACTGACGAGGGAGGAGTGGTCAGCGTGGGTACCAACCTAATCCAGAAATAATATCAAGCTTGAAATGCAGTATAACTGAGCTATATTATCTATTTAAAAACCCTATGTCAATGTTTAGTCAAGGAAGAACAAGTCAATTTATCAGTGATGTATGCAATGTCCGGAATTCAAAATTTTAGTGCAACATTTGTATAATAATAATTACAATTTTTTTATTCGTACTCTAAATAAACTTCCGTTGTTTTCGAAGTAAGACACTATGGTGAAAATGAGAAGGCTCGCAGGAGGAATTATAACGAAGTGTGATAGTCTTACTTGGTGATATCTTATGAAAAAGTAAGTTAAAAACATGTTTTCAAATTGTACGTAAAGTGAATTATATTTGTAGGTAATACACATTGAAAATCTAATCTAAAATGTTATTTCTTTATGTATGAAAGAATAAATAAATAGGGTAACGACTCCACGTACAAGCGAAAGCCAGTAGTCTTTTGGTAAGCTGAACGTGCGTTGAAAAACGACAAACAGTCAAGTTTTCCCGCGATAAACCATCATCTCTATTTGTTATATTTTCTGCAATTTTTGTCAATATGTAAATACCGTAAGAGGCATAACTTTCACAAAGTTAAACTTTTTTGTATGCTTAATTTTTCGTACCATAAAATTGAATACAACTAAACAAGCCGACAATCAATCAAAACTTAAATTAATTTTGACACTTACAATAAGACAAAATGAATTATCTTACGATAGCCAGAAATGTTAAATTGTTACCTACAAAGTTTCGTTAATGAGTTTTAGTTTTTTTTTTTTTTTAATGGTCACACAAAAACTTTGGACAACTAGTAACATAAAAAAAATTGGAATAATAAAGAATGTTTACTATGTGAAAATTGTGCTTACTTCAAGAGTTAATTGATTGACGATAAACCCATATAGATATGAACTAAAGAGCTGGAAGGTACACAAGGCGTCTCCGCAAATCACAGACGTGCGGTGCGTCAGTAACCTTATTATGATTGGCACAGTAGAATAAGCCACGCCTCTGCCCAAAGACAAACTGCCAATAACCGTTAAGAAGAGCTGCAAACATCACGTAAGGAACTGAAAAAAAAAAAAAAAACTGGTGGGAAAATATTACCGCGAAAATCCACGATCCCTACGAATGTGTTTATTGATTGGAGCGGACAGCGTAGTACCAGCATGAGAAATCGTACATCACATCTGCCATAGTTACTGAATTTTGTTTTTAAAAAGGTTTTGTTTAACGTAAATATCTGCACATTTTAGTTACAAATTTATGAACAGAACGTTTTGCTTCATTACTACATGTTGCTTTGAGTTTGAAATTGGTTTCTTAAACAAGAACGATATCGAATAAAACTCAAAACCAGTATAGCACATGATTGATAAGTATCGATAAAAGAAAGTTATATATCAACTACCACGCTGCCGAGACGACTTCAGGATTTCTACTGAAAATTGAAATATTGTTTATAAGATAGTGTTGCAACGACATTATTATGCTTTATGCGATGGGACTCAGAAGTTCCACTGTGAAGTACAAGGTACGTGATGAGAGACAAACCTGTGACAACCAGGATGTGTGCGAGGTACAGTCGTTTCTTCCAGACGTGTTGATGTTCTCAGAGAACAGTCGCTCGCTGCCTGACAACCTGCCTTGCCGATATGTACATATGTATGTTGCCACTACGAGACTCTTGCCGCGTAACTGAGATAAGTGTGCTTGTCGCCTGCTCACGCCTATTATTACCTCAGAGATAACTACCGGCCGAGCCGCAGTGGTGTCACTCAACAAGAATAACTCTACGAGTGGCCAAGTTGTAGGATATTTCACAGAGAAGCCACTGCTGGATCGTGTGTAGCTCGTCACTTGTTAGATTACTCAACGCCATAACTCTATACCCTCGCACGTATGCCGCGTATTATTCGTAACTCAGTCTATAAGTATTCGCCTGACTATATATTATGGCCAAGTTAAACACTGATCTAAGATAATTTGTCAGGCAAGGTCAAGGCGTGGATGTGTTCCAATGGAAGTGGTACTGGGCAATGACTATACACAACGCTGAATGTATGTTTAACCATTACACTGGCAGGTGCAGGCATACCAACCAGCTAGTAGCGTGCAGGAGGCTAGTAACGTATTCTCTAGTAACACGGCTTCAGTCACATACAACGTGTATATAAAACATACCGACAAACGTTAATAGGTTATTACTGAGGCGGAAATATAATGTTTGATACGAGGAACCCACGGTCCAGGTCAGATAGGGAGGGCTGTAGACGCTTCCAAAGTTTGAGAAAAAATTACAAATTATTGTGATATTTTGAAAACGGCTTGCTTGACAGACACATATTTCTGCTCACCAATAAGTTTTAACGAAATAAATAATAACGTGAGGGATTTGTACATTTAACACACCTCAGTCTTGTTAAAATGGGGGGGGGGGGGGCACCACCCGTATTTCTGAAGGAAAAAAAAACGTACGTGACAGCATAAAAGTGCTATTTGTGACCAAAAAATAAAACGTCGGCAAAATTTGAAAAACAAATGTCTCTTCCAAAAATTTTCTACATATCATCCTTTAAGGGTAATCACCAAATTGTTAATTTCCCAGAGAAGTACTATTGCCTAGCAAGTATGCAACCAGGAATGACTGCTTGTCCACCAGTGTTGCGTGTGGGCACGTGGTTTGTGGCTACAAGCAATCATATGTTGTATCGTGTAGTGTGGTTACTAATATCATTGGTGTGCTTCGTGGTTCCCCCTCCCCCAACTTCCCCCTACCATTATCAGTAGTGCAGTTCCCCTTCCCGAACATGGGAGAGGACTGTAGTAGACTACAATCCCACACTTCACTGTTTTGCATGCATAGTGCTACAAGTCGACATGACAACGTACATCAACGCCGAGATGACAGACCTGGTTCTGTTGTATAGTGAATTGAAAGGTAATGTACGCGCTGCTGCACGATTGTATCACGAGAGATTCCCTGCGCGGAGGCAAGTTTTCTCGTATTTTTAAAGGGTTAGAAATAATTAGTTTCCTTTTACAGTAAACATGCTATTTTATAACAATCAAATGTTGTAACTTTAAAATGTTTGTTTTCTTTAAAATGTTTATACAAGATCATATGTTACTAGAATATAAGTGATTAATTTTCCTTTCTTATATATTATTTGACATAAAATTGTATTTTTAAAGTAATTTTTCCTAAAAACAGACTTAGCTCCATTTGTAAATGAACATTTGAACAGTTTGTCATTGTTGATATTTTTTCACTGTTATTTATAACTTTATAATGTAAAATAACCCTAATTAAATGTAAGAAAGGCGTATGTCATAGTTTCGCCATGTAAAACCCAAGACGTAAATAAAATTTAATAATAAAAACATCTAATAATTGATCAAGGAAAATGTATACAAGTGTGCACACAAATCGTTGGAACCTAATTGTTGCAGTGATTTTATTCGGGAAAACAAGCGGACCTTTTATATAAGACATAATTTTTTAATCAGCGTAGATTTCAAAACTTTGCATTGCCTGTCTCATTTAATGATCAGATTTTATACATGCACAGTAGCCTTTAACTGTTAGTAGATGAATTATTGTTATGTCAGTTAATCGTGAGACTTGGTTGTAATACGTATTGCTATTAGTCCATTCTGTATTTTTCAAGACGAGACCAGCCTGGGACGAAAATCTATGTAACAAATTCACACAGAAATAGACGACTGGCACAGTTTAATGGTTAGAACGGACTGTAAATAAAAGAGCGACTGTATTTCGTGAGCCCCAACTTCACCGTGATTGGAGACACGTGCGCTGCGTGGTTGCCTAGGTACTAAGGCGTTACCTTCACTTAACAGCCGATCATACCCAAAGTGGACTTTAACTTTTTCCGTCGCTCATTTATTCTGAACAGAACTGTACATTCCTTAAGTGACCAGAGCTACCTCACATTTTAAACGTGCATGTTTCACGCAGTCTCTGGGCGGAAGTAACTGCCAGGAAGCGAGGAAGCTATTCATCGCCCCCCCCTCCTCTCTGTGTTGGTATGTTCTAGACATTAAATAAATAACGTAGCCCATAAATGCATTACCAGTTGTATTAGTATGTACTGTTATGTGTAATTTCTGTAAACGTTATGCGCCTCAAAGAATATACGTGTAACTAATAAAAAACATTTAACATGAACTTGACAATATATGATTAACATACGGCATTTTGTATGTATGCATTCGTATTAGTAAAAAAATTATAATCGTTTTCATCAGTAACATTGAAAGGCGTCAATAAACACACTAAAATGTCAATTGAAAACTTCCATTACTTCTGAATATTCGGAACTACTGCCTGTTTCTGTTGAGCGTGGAGATAAAACATTCCAATGTTCAATCGTAACGGTCGTGAGTAGCTTCTTTTCTGGCACGATCATCCTGGGACCATACTGAGAGACTTGAGTGAGCTTCACTGCTAGGCTGAGCATGGTGAGGATGGAAGATAGGTGGAGAGTAGGACACCGCTCTGGCTGAACGGTGTTCCCACTGTGCAATAGGTAGTGGAAACCTTGGCGGATGGTATCGTTGGGCTTCATTGAGCACGCTCATCAGCTGAATTTTCACTGACATTTTCCTGTCCGCAGGTGCAGATTTCAGGGGTTGAAGTAGTTTCTTCTCTTCCTCTACTTCTCTGTCGCGTGATTCCCTGGCTGTAATAGCGTTTTGTACAATATCAATAAGCGGGTCTTCCCCATCCCGAGATTTACGTTTTCTTGTTTTCCCACTTCCACACTGCTGACGTTGAGAACCATTCGCATTTGCTAATTCCCCCTCGTCAATAGACTCGTCTGGGTCATGTGCAACAGCTTCTTTATTATTTGGTCTTACTGCGATGACTTTGTGCAGAAATTGAAGTTGGTTAAAAAAAAAAAAAAAAAAATATATATATATATATTCACTTTTTCTCACACCACCTTCCGATCCTGATTTTATTTTCTTTTGTCTCTGCAGCTCCTTTACAAAAGAACCTCTCAAGTTTTTCCAACGTTTTTGCAATGTAGAACCTAGAACAGATAAATAATACACTACTTTTACTAACATCGAAGCATACATTAAAACCTAAAAGGAATGCGTGTGACATATTTGGCACATTGAAAATATTTTTCGTGACATCATCAATGTCATTGTGAAAGTAAATATTGATAACTAAGACAATTCTACGTACAATAAACAAACACTGACATGTTATGTTTCCACGCAAGTGGATCGTCATTCAAGGACCTTCATTACGGTTACCGTCTAGGACATTCAACAATAACGACTTTCGTTCGTGAAGTATGTGCAGTGTTGTGGAGTAAGCTGAAAGACGTGTGTATTAATATGCCAAACACAAATGAAGACTGGGAATGTATTGCAAATGAATTCGAAAGGCTTGCTAACTTTCCACATTGTATAGGAGCTGTGGACGGCAAGCATGTTAGAATCTTTAAGCCTACTGCCTCAGGGTCGTTGTTTTACAACTAAACACATTTCTTTTCCGTTGTGCTGCTGGCAATTTGTGATGCCAATTATACGTTCAGATATGTAGACGTTGGTGCCTATGGGAAAAGTTGTGATTCCGCAATTTTCAAGGATACCACATTCTGTAAAAACATGTTGAGTAATTCGTTTGATATACCTGCTCCTTCACCACTGACGAAGAACCCCTCTGTTGTTTTACCTTATGTTTTGTTAGGGGATGAGGCTTTTGGGATGCATGAACATTTATTGCGTCCTTATGGAGGGAACAATCTTAGTTACAAGAAGAAAGTCTTCAACTACAGATTATCGAGAGCGCGAAGGTACATAGAATGTATCTTTGGTATTCTGTCTAATAAATGGAGAGTATTTCACCGACCCTTGAACGCCAACATAGAATTTGCTGTAGATATTGTTCACGCATGCTGTGTGTTACATAATTATGTACGAGAAAGAGATGGGTACAAGTATGAGGATACATCAACATTACCGGGATTCGAGGATATTACGCAGAGTAATATAAGCTCAGCTAGGGATGGAAGATCGGCTCTTTCCAACAGGGATCAGTTCGCAAAGTATTTCGTCAATGATGATTCACTTACTTGGCAAGATAATTACGTACCTTAGACATTGTTATTGTAAATTAAATAGCCAAATTCTGTAACACGCCATGGTTTTCCTATTGTTGCCGTGTAAACATGTTGTTACAGAAAGAAAGGTGTTATTGTACAGAACTGTGAGTGGTAGCAGTGTGTCAGCCAATTCTATGTTTACTTAAAGGTTGTTGTAGTATTACAATTAATGTTGTAGTTTTCGTCTTCTACACAACTACATTAAACATGTTATGATGCTTACGTGTAACTATACATTGCAATAAGTGTAGTAACGTTCGTTTTACAAAACATTTATGTAACTAATATCATTGTAACCAGAATTTGTTATACAATTTTCTTTGTATTATGTTAAATGCTATGATACGTTGTGTGTTTACACAACTAGTACCATGAAATGCAATAAATTCGTGACGGGTACATAGCAGAGGATGTGGTTTTTACTCACCAATGAAAGATATGTAGTCACCGGTACTCAGTTATATTATGTTCAATAAGCTTACGCATTGGTGTTGTTTTTACGTTATTCTCACAACCATTGCCTTAAAACAGTTACACCTACCTACTGCTATTTAACTAATTACAAACCTAAACATAAGATACTTATCATGTTCATTTTTCTCTGCGATTGCAAGGCCTTCGCTTGCAAAACTATCCACCACTTCTTCCCAGCATTTCTTCTTGATATCCCTATTGCAATAGTCTTCACACGACGCGTCCCAAATTGCAGGTCTGTTTTGTATTTCTACAATAAACTTCTTTGTGTCAAAACGTTCCATCTTGTACAACCACATAACCCGTACGCGCACAACAGGCAGCGCTGTTGGCGGCTGAATGTGAGCCGCGCGATGTACCTTCACGTATTCTACTGGCAGCGCTGCCTGTCGTGCAGCGATGCCACTAGGGTCTCTTGCTCGGCATCTGGACTGGCAGCGCTGTTGGCGGCTGAATGTGAGCCGCGCGATGTACCTTCACGTATTCTACTGGCAGCGCTGCCTGTCGTGCAGCGATGCCACTAGGGTCTCTTGCTCGGCATCTGGACTGGCAGCGCTGTTGGCGGCTGAATGTGAGCCGCGCGATGTAACTTCACGTATTCTACTGGCAGCGCTGCCTGTCGTGCAGCGATGCCACTAGGGTCTCTTGCTCGGCATCTGGACTGGCAGCGCTGTTGTCGGCTGAATGTGAGCCGCGATGTACCTTCACGTATTCTACTGGCAGCGCTGCCTGTTGTGCAGCGATGCCACTAGGGTCTCTTGCTCGGCATCAGGACTGGCAGCACTGTTGGCGGCTGAATGTGAGCCGCGATGTACCTTCACGTATTCTACTGGCAGCGCTGCCTGTTGTGCAGCGATGCCACTAGGGTCTCTTGCTCGGCATC